>JAOWBN010196854.1:0-15143 GCA_028565015.1 Pinguicula moranensis
GTGTTTGGTTCTATCATATTGTACTGTGTTGTTGGCAATGCTGAGCTTTATTATCACACCACAATTTTAATTTCGGATCTGGATCCATTTTGAGTTTCACAAGTATTGATCTTAGTCAAATCATTTCAACAATGCTCAAGGCCATGGTTCTGTATTCTGCATCAGCTGAAGAACGAGCCACTCCTGTTTGTTTCTTACTCTGCTAGGAGACTAGATTGCCTCCTACAAACATGCAATAACCGGATGTGGACTTTCTATCATTAGCACAGCTAGCCCAATTCGAGTTGCAATATTCCTCGATATTTAGATATCCGTTCTTTTTGAAGATCAATCCTTTTTGCTGGTGCACTTCTCAAGTATCTCAATATTTGGTGCACTGCATCAAGGTGACCCTTTCTAGGGTCATGCATATATCTACTAACCATACTCACAGCAAATGATATATCAGATCGGTTATGATTCGGGTATATAAGACGACCTACCAACCTTTGATATTGCTCCCTATCAACTGGCTTGCCTGCTTCTGCACTCAACTTCAAATTTTGGTCAATCGACATTTTTGCGGGCTTGCAACCCAACATACCTGTTTCTTGGAGCAAATCTAGAACATACTTTCGCTGGATAGAACAATTCTCTTGGGCCCACAAGCTATCTCAATCCCAAGAAAATACTTCAACTCGCCCAAATCTTTTACCTCAAATTCCTTGCCCAATCTCACCTTCAATTTTGCAATCTCGCTCTCATCATCACCGATAATGACCATGTCATCCACATATACTGCTAGCAACGTGGTATGACTCCCATCATGTCTGAATAATACAGTATGGTCGGCATTGGCTTGCTGATAGCCCGTGCCAATCATTGCCTTCCTGAACCTGTCAAACCAGGATCGAGGAGATTGTTTCAAACCATATAATGATTTTTCAAGTTTGCAAACCTTACCCTCAGTCTAATTGGTGCCAAATCCCAGAGGAATCTCCATGTACACCTCTTCTTCCAGATTACCATAAGAAATGCATTCTTTATATCGAGCTGATGCAAGTTCCACCCTTTATTTGTTGCTATAGAGACCATAGTTCTGACTGTGCTCATTTTTGCCATGGGTGCAAACATCCCATCGTAATCAATCCAATACACCTGGTTGTATCCTTTGGCCACCAATCGTGCCTTATAGCGCTCCACTTTTCCCTCGGAGTTCTACTTCACAGTAAACATCCACTTACATCCAACAACCTTCTTACCAGGTGGTAGTGGCACAAAATGCCACGTTTTATTCTTTGTAAGAGTCTCAAGCTCCTCTATCATTGCTTCTTTTCATCTCGAGTCTGCTTTAGCCACCTGCCAACACAGGAATAGAGACAATGTCCAAAGATTCAATGAATGCTTCATATTTAGGAAGTATATGGGAGTACGAGATATAATTAGCAATATCATGGGGATGAAACCTATCAGGAGAAAAATCATATCTATTTGGTGGAACCCCCGCATTGCTGCGAGTTGTTCTCCTAACAGTAATCATGGACATGAATATCAGTAGTAGGAATAGGAATATTAGTGGGAGGAGAAGTATCACTTGGAGATGAAGATGAAGGTGCCCCCAGAGTCGAAGCAGGCAAGGACCTTGGGCATGAGACTGGAGTAGGAGACTCTGGAACCTCACTAGGCTCCCCCTAGCTTGGAATCTGGCTCTCTACTGTACCCGACTCACGCGTCGATAAAGGACAAGAAATGTCTCCCACTCGGACTATTACGTGTCCCTCATGATCACTACTATTCTCATCTATGCATTCACTACTATTCTCCCCCTCTCCTCGTAGACCATCAGACGAGCCCTCAAGAGATGAGTAGGACCCCTGCTGAAAGTATGGCTCATGCTCCCGAAATGTAATATCCATACTCACAAACAATCGCCGCTCAATTGGACTCCAGCACACAAATGTAGTATCCCACGAACACACACTTGATAGCCCTAGGATCCAATTTCCCGATCCCTGGCCTATTATCCTGTACAAAACAGAAACAACCAAAGGTTCTCAACGGAATCGTGTCCCCTTTTGTACCATTCCAGATTTGAAATGGCGACTTCTAGTCTAACACTCGATATGGTATCCGATTAATCAGGAATGTTGCTGTAAGAACCGCTTGTCCCCACAAATATTTTGGGACATTCATGGTGAACATCATACTTCTTGTCACCTCAAGAAGATGCCAATTTTTCCTCTCAGCTACCCCGTTTTGCTCTGGTGTGTACGAGCAGGTAGTTTCTTGCTTAATACCCTGTGATGACAAATATTCAGTGAACGCCCTACTGGTGTATTCCGTTTCATTATCAGATCTCAACCCTTTTATCACTGCACCATATTGCGTCTGTACTCCCTTGTGAAAGTCCTTGAAACAAGCAAGTACAATACTCTTATTTTTCATTAAATATAGCAAAGTAACACGAGAGCAACAATCAATGAAGGACACAAAATAACGAAATCCATTGAATGCTACTGTGGGACAGGGGCCCCATACATCTGAATGTATCAAATCAAAAATACGCGAACTCCGACTACCACAGCTAAAATAAGAGCTTCGGGTATGCTTGCCCAACTCACAAGCATCACAAATTAGCTTTTCTTTATTCACTATAGAAAATAGGCGATGATAAAGTCGACTCAAAGTCAAGAAAGAGGGATGACCTAATCGTCTATGGTGAAACATTAGGTTTTCCACAGTACTGTCTCCTCCAGGTCTCTCCATGATGGATGAAAGGGCCGAGTCTAATCCTTTCCGATCCATGTACCACAAGCCACTATGGCAGGTCCCAGTCCCAGGTACCCTGCCTATCTTCTTCTCCAGGAAGATCACGTGAGGTATATCAAATAATACGGTACAATTTAATTGGTTAATAATGACATTTATGGAGTGGAGGTTAACGGAAAATGAAGGAGCATGCAAAATTTTGGACAAAGTCAAAGTGTTGGTACAATGCACTGTACCCTTGCCCACTACTGTCCGATCAGTGCTATCGGCTGTCTTAACATTCAACGGATTTGCTAAATGAGTATAGGAGATGAACTCATTAGCAGAGTCAATGATCTAATCAGACGAGCCAATAGTAGGAAAGGTTGTCAAGGCTAGCGAGTCATACATACTTGTGGAACCTGAGGCCAAAGTAACGTTACCAGAGAAGTCAGATGAGGTAGGTGTATCAGTGTCTATCCTCGCGCTTTAGAGTGTCCTCTGGAGGACGTCAAAGAATGCATGATCTTCCTCAACAGTCACAGTACTCCCTATATTCTCCTCCTCCTCAGCATCCACCGTCAAATTGGTGCGATAACCTCCTCGGACACCATCCCTAAAAACACCTCTCTTACCTCAACGAGCTCTACCACCTCTACCTCCAAATCTACCTCTACCTCCAGAATCTCTCTCATGGGATATCTTCGGACAAGATTCCATCAAGTGTCTTACCGCCCCACACTTACAACAACTTTGAGTCTCCCCATGGACCCCAGTTACCTGAGAACTAGCAGTAGCTAACGCCTTCGCACCTGAAACTACGCTAGGCATAGAGTGTATCATTATCTCACTCTCCGCTTGAATCATAAAAGCAATAGCCTCATCAAGTGATGGAATCTTGGTCTGGGACAATAACACTGATTGCCTTGAGTGAAAGATCGAATTCAGATCTTTCAAGAATTTCGTAGTCCTTTCTTTCTCAAAACGTTGTCGCATTTTACATTTCGAGTCACTATAGCTGGAAAATGGGGTCGTAGTGGTCCATCTCAGCCCCACAATCACTTCGAGCAAATAGAATATTCCTGAATAGACTTCTACCCCTGGACCTCTGCATCGATCTCCAGCTGAAGCTGAAATAACCTCATCTGGTTTTCAGTTCTGGAATAGGTGGTCTTCAGACTAGCCCACATCGCACTGATCGAGCTAAGACTATCCACAGTAGAAGCAACAGATGCACTTATCGACTTCAGAAACCAGATACATAGCTGAGCATCAATAACTTTCCACTCCGTAGTGGAATAGAGGTCCCTCTTTGATTCACACTCCCTCAGGAAGCCGTCCAGGCTTCGTCCTACTAAGATTGTCTCAATCTTGCAAGACCAGCTAAGATATGTAGCCGATCCATCAAGTTTCAAATCGATTCGTGGAAGATCAAGTTTGATCGGAGCAACGACAGGGACAATGGCCAATGTTGAGGCATTTGTTCCCTTTATGAGCCCAACCAGGGCTCCGAGCACCTCAGGATTGAGGTTCTTCAGAACCTCCAATCCTTGTTTAACCGCACTGTCGCCTGTCTCTCACATTTCTCACACAATAACTCAAATCACAACTGATCACAGCAACAACAACACCCACATAATACAATCACATGACAATCCACACGTCTCAACACTCAATCATTAATACACAATCCACAAACAACATCATCAATGCCAAATTGGATTCCCAAGTTTAGTTAAATACATTAAATCCAATTAAATAATTCATCATATCCGATCAAACACCAATATACATAAAACTGCACAAAATCAACTAAAAATGATTGGACAGTTGCGACGAGCAAACTGAGAAAAAAATTCTGTCTCTGAGCTCTGGCGACGGCAGTGGCGCATGATGGCAGTGCGGGCAGCTTGCGACTTATGTACAGAAAGCTCTCCTTATGACGATCGTAATGGTGGTGGTTTCTGGCAATTCCGATGCCATATGTGCCTAGAATCGGCGAAAAATTGCCGCAGGTCATGTATTCTGGCGACGGCGCGTGGTGGCCTAAAAATTTTGTGTTGAGCAAATCAGATAGAGGAGGAGATGGGCTACGTTTTGGGACGAGTTCTGGCATCAGAGGAGCAGTAATGGTGTCGAAATCGGGGCGAAAGTGGTGTAGACGAAATGTGTATGAAGGTTTAAAAACCTATCTCTGGTACCAAATTGTAAAATGTTAAAAGGGGAAAAATGAAAGAAACATTGTATTTTGTTATTGAGTCTTACACTTTCTTGTGTCATTACAACATATTTATACTACGAAACTCATACAATTCTATTTCATGCACAATAAATGAGGCATGCACAATAAAGAAAGCATGAAAGCATGAGGTGTGCTCCTAGCGTGCACAAAGTCTTCCTAGTCTAATAAATGACATTGTGTTCTTGGCGTGCAACTCCTGTATGGCGTGCAACTCCTTGCATTTATTGTTCCAACATGAGGATTCATCACTATATTTTGGATAAGATGAGGCGGCTGACAAACTTCATATGGAGAGAGTCAGAAGGGAAGTAGAAAGTCCACTGGAGTGTGGAAAATAATATGCAAATCAAAGAAAAAAGGAAGTGCAAAAGGCAATGACAATGATATTATGCTTCAAAATGATCACTGAGGACAACCAATGGGGAAGTTCTTTCAAGCAAAATACAATAATAAGGAGCATATTCTCATCAGGGAAATCAAAGGAGTGGACTCTCAGTTTTGGAAGTATTCAATGAGCATGAGATCTGAAGTGGTGGAAAACATAAAGATTATTTTGCGGTAAGGCAATTCATCCTCCTGGTTTGACAAATACCTTAGCTCTGGCCCTCTAGCGCCATGTATTTCATAGGTTATTGACAAGGAGGCGAAGGTGCACAATTTTTGGCATTCAAATAACTTGAATCTGGAGCAAATACATGTTTCGGTGGGCCCATCCTTTGAGAGGAAAATTAGGAAATCAAAATCCCAGCTAATTGTGCCTTAAGGGGGAGATATAACTATTTGGATGCAAGAGACCAAAGGGAATTTCAGCATGAGATCAACCTGGGAGGCAATCCAGGAAAGAACACCCGCACAACTGAGTATAGATCAGATATGGAACCGGGCCTTGCCTTCAAGAACTGTGTCCTATGTGCCTGGAGAGTCTGGCACAACTGTCTTCCACTAGACACCAATATCCGTATAAGGGGTATTCACCTGGCTTCAGGCTGTGATTGTTGCAACCCGAGGAAACAGGAATCCAATGACCATGATATGAACCTAATCAACCTGTAATTAAAACCAAGAATCAAGTGATGATTCGAACCTAGGATGATCAAAATGTTGTTGAGTACTTAACCTTTCACCTATATAAGAGGTGAGAACTAAGTCTCCATGTATGGTCACATATGCCCTTGGTCGAAAAGTGGGGCTACCGTTAATGGACCATTAAGTGGTTTGGGCCTTCACGTGTGTTTTCCTTCTTGGATGGGCCAATTATATTAATAAGTTGGGCCTTTTCTTTGTGACTCAAGTTAATGTCTTCTTACATGCAACCTTTGGCCCAAGTGACGTGGATCAAGACCACAAGGCCTTCTTTGAAGCATTTGAGTCGTGCTCTAGTGATGGATCAATCGGGTAATAGCACAGGGTACATCCCCTCTTGTGTTGACAACTTGATCGTGGGTCTTGATGATTGGATCTCATCGGACCATATATATGTGGAAAGTGCCCTAGCAGAGGAAGTCTGGAATAGAACTAGCTAGTTGTTGGGAATTCCAAGATAGAATCTACCAACCTAGAAATGCAAAATTTTCCTTTGGTTCTTGTCTGCCAAAAAGGCGAGCCTAAAAGGTTTCTTGGTGGGCATGACCCCAACCATCATCACATGGTGTTTATGGCTTCGAAGATGTAAAGCTTGATTGTGCGGCTAAAAATCAAGCATACATGGAGGCAGGTACACTTTTCCATTATTTAAATTTTGAATTGTACTAGTCTTTTGCAGGAAAGTACAAGTGATGGACAGATATATCTAGATCACTTGAGCATCCATATCAGAAACCCCCAGGAGATAGGATCCATCTAATCACATGGTTACCGCTACCACAAGGATGGAGAAACTCACTTGTGATGGGAGTTGCCTAGGGAATTCAGGCCCTTCGGAAGAAGGCGGAATTGTTCGGGACAAACACAGAGCACTCATGGCAACTTTCTCACAATATTTTGAGATGGGAACCAATAACAACGCGGAGCTCTGAGCAATATCAGACTGGATCAAGTTGTGCAGGCTGCAAGGATGGGATAACATTATCATTGAAACGGATTCAATGCTTGTGGTTAGTTGGATTAGCAAGAATGAGTGTGACAATTGATATCTTTGGGACTATTGGGATAATCTTGTCCTTATATTAGCGGGCCTACATATTAGAGTGATACACCAATTTTGAGAAGTTAATAGCATAACTGACTCCCTCACAAAAGGAGTAGCAGGGCTAAACCAGAGACTGTTTCAGAAACCTCAGCTGACTAGGGAGAACACAGGAAAATAGAGGCTGAAAAAATAGAAACTCCCATACATAAAAATAAAAAATAAAAAATAAAAAATAAAAAATAAAAAATATAAATAAAAAAATAAAACAGTTAGCAACAACAAATTAGGTTGTTATTACCATATTCCAAGAAAGATTAGCCCCGAGTTAGTTCTATCAATGACCAGAGTAAAGTTGCAATGGATTCCAAGCTTCTAACCCCAACTACCGAAAAAATGTATTTATGTCAAATAATAGGGATAAGAAAGGAATTCGAGCATGTGCATTGGGAGTTCACACCGTTGATGATAGGCCGCCTTAAGGTCCTGATTTTTTATTTATTTATAATGAGGTTTGTGTTTATCCAAAAGAATATTCATTAATAAAAAAAATTTAAAAAATACTCTAATAATTAAAAGAATAAAAGAATTACAGAAAAAGGAGGCAAAGAAGCCACGGTGCATAATTGCATGGGTTACGCACACCACAATGCAATCCCATCCTAAGCTGCACGTGCCAAGTGGGGGGCCTACAATTCTTTTTCCACATTTTTCTCCTTTTTTGGCACTTAGCGACCAGAAACTGGGGCCCACATAAATGGATCCCGATTAGAATTTTACACGCGTCAACCACAGTCCACCCTTGTCCCGGTAGCCTCATAAAAGCCCAGAAAATTGGCCTCTCCTTAACTGTAGAGTGTGGGTCCCATCAGCATCCAATCAATCTATTTTGGATTTTCTTGAGAGTCGTGTAGCGTAACGTATGGGTGAGCCGAGGCCCCATTTGCAAGACAAAATTGATGAAAGTAGCCAATGAGATGGCAGCCGTGTGCCCATGAGCAACTGCCTGCCTGCCTGCCTTCTTTATTGATTCTCTCCGCTCCGGGTCCGATCCATCAGAGGAATAATAAGTAGGATTCGAATTGTGGAAGTTGTCAGAATTCAGAAACTGCGAAAGGGGAACTGGTCGGTCGGTCAGTCTATAGAGCAAGCAAATCTCTTTTTGGCACATTATTGAACAAATGTGATTTTCGCTTGAAATATTATTTGGGAAAATAAATAGAAGAAGAATTGTCAAGGAAAATAATAGCAATAGCAATTTGTAATAATGAAAAAAAAATTACATTATATTTATTTATTGCTTTACAAGGTTGGATGTCTCCTTCGTTATCACACATTGAATAGAAATGATATGGCGCACAATAGGAGGAAGCGCATGAACGCACGAAATCGAGCAAAATGACTAAAATACCTTGTATTGAACTCTGTGTTAATATTCAATACGAGGATATTATGACCATTTTGTCCCATACGTGGCTTCACTCACATACAATTCGTGCACTATATCATATCTGCACATTGAACGAGGGGATTGTTTTGAATTAGGCCTCCTGCTTGAGGACATAACAGAATGAGATGATTATGACACAAAATAAGAATAGAATAAGATAGAATTTTCACGGTCTCCTGGACTCCGTAAACTTATTTAATTGGACTTCGAAATGAAATAATGACAATATAGTCTTTTGTCAATTTTTTTGGGTAGATAAGTCTTTTATCATTTTGATGGAGGAGTGTTTTTGTGCAGCCTTCTTATGCTTATAATTGACTTATAAAAATCTTTTTTCAAAAAATAAGGAGTTATTTTTTGAAAAAAAATACTTATAAGTCAATTATAATTTTAAGAAGGTTGCGCAAAATAGGGGCGGAGTGCCATAGGAGATAAGTGTTTGCATGAATCAAATGTTTTCAACTTGCAAGCTTTTTAGACTCAATTGCTGGTGATCGGATATTGAAAAATACCTAGAGCTAACTGAAAGCAAATATTTTTGATTAAATAGTTGCAGCACACGACTATGACAGTGCTTGGACTAGGCAACATTGTTTGTACATGATGATCCGTCTAAACCCCACACTAGGATAGGACATGTTAGAATATACCACATCGAACAAACACACAAATATAATCCAACGTATAATGATGGTAAGAGTTACAATTTATTAGTTTTATGCCATGACTTGATATATATGTATATATATACACACGGACAAGCAAATTGTATTTGTCATTACATGTGAATTATGATGAAACTATTTCTATTGAGAATAGGACAAATACCACCGCTAACTTTTCACATAAATCGACATTATCTTCGTATCATATCAAGAAATGTAGTGCTACTTTGTTTCTTTGATCCATCTTTTTGTTTGAATTTAATTTGTTCGTCCGTACGCATGAGGAGTTGGACCACATGAAAAAATTGAATTGATCACTCAGTAAAAGAGAAACCCTAGTCGGATTCATCTAGCATCCCAATTAATACTTCGCGGAAAATGGCTGTTGAATTTCCTTGGTCGATTTTTCAAAACTAGTACTAGTAAAACATCACTTGTTACCAGAACCTGGTTGCACATAACACAAACGACCTTAATGGCTCAGTTTTCTCATGTAATTTCTCCATTTCATTTCACTCAAATCCTGTTGGTATCAAGTGTATGAAAGTTGCATGTGGTGTGCCCAAAGTGTTGGTGTGTTAGGTAATCAAACCGGACTAGTGAGAGTGTGGTCGGTTAGCCCTAGTCCCAGTTCAATAAATACTAAGAAACAAACCAAGATCAAATAGTGCTATCTTGGAATTCAGTGCTTTCTATCTAACAGTGTTCTTACACGATGAAGAACAGATAAAGAATTTGTTTAGAATCCAATATTTTCCATAGCTTTTGTGTTTGTACATCTTTATAGATAAGTAAGTTTTCCTAGTTTTGTACTTTACCTAGATTAGCTAGTTTTCTAGATGTAATTTACCTAGACTAGTGTAGATCATGTATCTACAATATAATGGATATACAAAGATAATAGGTGGAGTCTATGGATTCTTAATTACTACCAACACCCCCGCAAGCTGAGTATGAGATTATGACCGATGTGTAGCTTGGCATGAAAGAAATCAAAGAACTTGTGTACCAAACTTTTGGTGAAGACGTCGGCAAGCTGGAGGTAAGAAGGCACAAACTGAGTGGACAACTTCCCAACAAGTACTTGCTCTCGAAGAAAATGATAATCCAATTCAACATGTCTTTGCCCGTTCGTGAGAGATAGGATTAGTCCTGAGGAAGATCGCACATTTGCTATCACTAAGCAAAAAGAGGGACATGACAACAAAATTCAAAGATCTTGAAGAAGGTGAGTGATTCATAAAGCCTCAGCAACAACGGTAGTAAGAGCATGATACTTGAACTCACAACTAGAACGAGAAATAATGGCTTGTTTCTTCGCACTCCAAGAGACTAGTCAAGGAAGATAGAATAACCCGATACAAAGCGATGAGTATCAGGAAAGTCAGCGCAATCCAAATCAGAATAAACTAGTAGATCAATAGAGTCAAATTGAAAAAATCGAAGACCAAGAGTGAAATTACCCTTGATGTGCCAAAGAAGCCGCTTGACTCCAGAAAAATGATCATCAGTAGAAGCCTGCATAAACTGATTGATCACACTAACAACATAGGAGATGTCGGGGCGAGTGATCGTAAAATACTGAAAAGCCCCAACAAGTGAGCGATAAAGCGCAGGGTCAACAAATTGAGAACCAAAAGCAGAGACTTGCTGAGAAACAACCATAGGAGTCGGGGAAAGCTTGCAATCGAGAAGCTGAGCACGGGCAAGAACATCACCAGCATACTTTAACTGACTGAGAAAGAGATCATCGGTAGCGGGTGTGGCCTCCAAGCCAAGAAAATAAGTGAGAGAGCCAAAGTCCCTAGTAGCAAACTCTGAGTCAAGACGACAGTCAAAGCACTCCAATAAGGACAAGTCACTGCCGATGACGATGATGTCATCTACGTAGAGGAGGAGATACATGATCTGAGAGTCTCTGAAGAAAGTGAAGAGAGAAAGATCAGCACAACTGCAAGTAAACCCAATGAGAGAAGAAATACAGTGAACCAATCAAATCAAGCCAGAGAGGCCTGTCGAAGACAATACATGGCTTTGCGCAGGTGACAAATATGATCGAAAAAGCGAGGATCCACATAGTCGGGGGCTACTCCATATATACGTCCTCAGTAAGAGTGCCATTGAGAAAAAAACTTTATTGACATCCAAGTGACGAAGAGGCCATCCACGAGAAATAGCTAGGGAAAGAAAAGTGCAGATAGTGGTAGCCTTCACAACTAGGCTAAAGGTAGCAAAATAATCCAAGCCCGGAACCTGAGAAAAGCTCTGAGCCACAAGATGTGCTTTGAAGCACTTAACAGAACCATTAAGGAGATAAATAGTACGAAAAACCCATTTGGAACCAACAATATTCAAACGAGAGGGGCGAGGGACCAGATCCCACATTTGATTAGTCTGCAGGCACAAATCTCGTCATCCTTGGCAGAAACCCAGTCAGGGCTTTTGGTATCAAATTTGGAACCATGAGACTCCAAAGTAGTAACCAAGGCCGATAGAAGAGGAGTGTGAGTAACAATGCTGAGATCAACAATATGGTGAGGGCAAAAATCCCATCTTTGGTCCGGGTGACCATGGGATGAGTACTCGAGATAGGAGGCAACTCAGGCAAGGGCAAGGCCAACATAGGTGATGCTACGGGATCTGTAGGAGAAAACACATCTGGTACATACTGCACAAGAGAGTCATTACAGGCATTACAAGGAGAAGAGGTGGGGGTACATCAATAGGAGACAAAGGTAGAGCAGGGATAGAGGGAAAAGTGGAAAGAGAGTGAGGCTCAAGAAAAGTAGAGATGGTAAGAGATGAGAATGATCGAGAGGGAGAGAGGATATATGGAAGGAAAAGTAAGTCTCACAAAACTGAGCATGACGTGTAGTGTAGATGCGAGAGGTGAGGGGATCAAGGCAGTGATACCCCTTGTGAGAGGAGTTAACTCCAAGGCAAATACAGAGAAGACTGCGAGGTGAAGGTTTGTGAGGAGCATAAGCCCTGAGACAGGGGAAGACACGATAATCAAATTGACGAAATGTATCATAATAGGGGGAGGAAAATAACAATTCGAAAGGAGAAATACCTGCAATTAGGAGTTGGGGGATGAAGTGGGATAAAGTAAGTACTGAGTGAGAAACATGACCAAGACGAGAGTGCCAATGCATATAGGTGTTGGGAAATGAAATGGGATAAATGGTAGCAACAAAGACAGGGATGCCATGATCCAGCATATACAAACCATCCTCATGTAACCGGTTATCAGAACCTGTCACATGCGACGATCCTATATAATAAAATGAGTGTCAAGAAAGGTGACAGCAATAGGTGAATCATGACTGAGTTTGTTAATCAAGAGTAAATTTTGGTAAGTAATATAACAAAAAGAACATCCAACAGATGAAGATTGGGCATTGAAGAGAATTCATCGGCATGGGTAATGAGCAAGGAAGCACCATTCCCAATAATTACACTGTTCTTACCATGATACGGAGAAGTATGATCCAAATTTGATGAGAATGGGGTCATGTAAGCCGAGGCTCCAATGTCCGAATACAAATAAGAGATAGAGAACTAGGAGAGACATAATGGCTCAGAAGTGGGATCCTAAACGTGCTTGTGTTTGAGGGGGTTGAGAAACCCAAGAGGCCGAAATGGGGGCCAAGGGGCCCATTGTATAAGGAAAGGGCATGCTGAAAATGTTTGTGGGGGCCCAAATGGTGCCCAATAGCTAGGATGATGAGAGTAATGAGCCTGCTTCCCCATTGGTACAACTGGGCCCGAAATTGGAGAAGCGCAAATAGAGAGGTGTCGGCCCAACATAATGGTCTGGAGGATGAGGCCCAAAAATAGGAGTACCAAGAAATGGCCCAAATGAAAGTTGTTGCTGTGGGACTTAGAAGGATGCCCTAGAGCAAAAGTACTAGTTGTGGCAATAGCCAACACCGCTAAATTGACCTGAATGGCGGCTAAGGGTTTGGCAACGTGAAGGGGCATAACGACTATAGCAGGCATAAACTGAATGTCCCAGTTTCTAGTAGATTTGACAATAAATACAACCGTTGCCACGACCGCAGCTGCCTCAGCCACGATGAGAAGTCTGACCACCGCGGGGAGCATACTGAGGCGCAAGAGAGTGGAGCGGTGGTGCAAGCAGGAATGTGGAGTAGGCCAAAAATAGTGATGCAGGTGGAAGCGGCCCAGTTGACGATGCTGGTGCAAAGGGCAAGTGATATGGCGTTGCAGTTGCCTGAAAGGCGACGGGCGACAGTGGCAATGGATGACTGAGAAACAAGAGAGCATGATTATCAGCCACCTCTGCTAAATCTAAGAATGAAAGGGGGGCCAATATGCTGGCGAGCTCCATCATTGCGAAGGAATGGAAATCAGGGCCAAGGACTTGAAGAAACCAGGTAAGCTGATCAACAGCTTCAACGGGTGGCAAAATAGAAGCAAGTTGATCACAAACATCTTTGAATACAGCTGTGAAATCACGAACAGACAAAGATCCTCTCTATAATTGCTGCAATTTGGTGCAAAGACGGAGTTCTCGGGCCTTGTAGGCGTGAGCATAGGCATCGTGCAGAGCATTCCAGACGCCTTGGGAAGTCTTATGGCCAACAATATGGCGATGAGCGGTACTCGTAAGTGAGGAGAGGAGCAAAGAGACAACATGTTCATCAAGATCACGCCACTCTAAGTATTTGAGATTCAAAGTGGTGGAGTTCGGAGGATCAAACTCAGGAGGTTGAGGCACAGTGCCATCAATGTAGCCAAGCAACTTATTGCTACGAAGAAGAGGAAGCAGCTGATCACGCCAAATGAGAAAATTAGTTTCCGAAAGCTTTTATGGTGGGGAGATGAACAAGGGGGCCTAATGAAAATGGAGGAGAGGCAGATGGTGCCGGTTCTGGAGAAATGAAGGAAAGCAGTGGGAGAAACTAAGAGAACAAACGAAGAACAAATAGAAAAAAGGAAGCAAAACAAAGAATCTAGGCTGTGAAGCCTTTCAAAATTGCTTTGATACCATAAGTGTGTTTTTACACGATAAAGAACAGATGGAGAATTTGGTTTTGAATGCAATATTTTTCATAGCTTTTGTGTATCGTTTGTACATCTTTTTATAGACAAGTGAGTTTTCCTAGATTTGTACTTTACCTAGATTAGCTAGTTTCTTAAATGTACTTTACCTCTACTAGTGTAGATCATGTGTCTACAATACAATCGGTATCCAAAGATATTAGGTGGAGTTTATGGATTATGTATTACTACCAACACTATCATACCCCTCTGATTAATCCAAAACAATTGTTATTAACTTTTCCCCTTGTTTCATTTTCCTCCTTTATCACTTGACGTTGCATGTAGTGAAATACGAGACATTATGATATTTTTAAGGGGCAACATGAATAGTGTGCATTTTTACAATATATGCATGTATATGTAATGTGGTGTCTGAACTTTCAATAAGAGTAGTGTGGATAACGGGTGGGTGTCTGGGGGTGGATCTATTAAAGAAGAGTGCACTTTCAAGAAAAGTAACGGATTGTGACATTAAAGATCGATCATCCTTTGTCGACACTAAATAATGATCTCATGAAAATATAGAAAGCACTCGCATTATATAGTCAATGCCCATTTCGCACAAGAATAAAAAGTCATTCTCACCATTCATGTTTTCGCCCTGCACCTTGCTCTGTTCTGTTCTTTTCTGTTGGGTTGGGAAGATTAGTTTATTTTGTTAATGGAAAAATGAAGTTTACAGATTGGGTAAGAGTTTGTATTTTATTAATCTTGTGGGGGATGCTCGACTCGAGGCTGAGAGGTTAATGGGGATTACTGCCTCAGAAGATTGGAGATCTAGCCCATGTTTTGCGCAACTTTCTTAAAATTATAATCCAATTATAATCACATTTTTTCAAAAAATAACTCTTCATTTTTTCAAAA
>JAOWBN010196865.1:0-11055 GCA_028565015.1 Pinguicula moranensis
TTTGATTGTTTTAGTTATGGTATGACAGCTTTGGTGCAGTCATGGAGGCCTCACTTAGTGGAACTCCATCGCATGGAAGTGAATGCGCGAATAGAAAATGGTCCAGAAAGAGGTAACTAGTTAGATATTGGTGCTCATCTTCTGATCTACTATTAGTCTAAATGGTGTGCTTGGATGAAAGGGGTTCTACGCTTACTTTTTTGACAGATATTCTTGGTATCCTAGCTACGTTTTCAACCAATAGAAACAATGATTTGTGCGACTCCTTTAAGGAGCATAGAACATATTAGTCCTGTAAAAAATTACACACTTGTTTTTCTCCACATGCTATTCTTCTGCTCATATCAATTATTGTAAGCTGTTACTGAAATGCCTACAGGCATCCATTTTGATCAGGAACAAAATTTCTTTAAAATTCATTTGAAGCATGAATGTGAGTGTATCAACCTAGAAAAGTGTGGTTGAATTGTTTGAATAAGTAAGTCATTCTTCTCTTCAGAACCAAAAATAGAATTTGTAAGGACTCTGGACTAGGGGTGGATAACGGTAATAGCGGTAACGGAATGACCTCATCCGTTACCGTTACCGCTAAGATAGCGGATAAGGGTTTTGGTTCCGTTAGCTTTATCGCTATCCGCTATTCCGTTACCGCTATTCCGCTACCTTAGCAGTAACGGTAGCGGAATTCCGCTAATTCCGCCAATACAATTCATCAATTCCTGTCAATAAGGTTTACATATTCCGCCAATACAATACAATTCAAAATGAACAAAGATAATTCGAAGACAGCAATAACAGTACCTATCAATAAGGTTTACATGCCATCAACATTGTGATATGTAATAACAATAAGTAATAGCATCAAAAGTTAATATTAATCAGCTACAACCAACAATAAATTATAGAACAAAAGTACAAAATATAAATAATATAGTTACGACTTCCAATCAAATAACCAAGTCCAACAACACAACAATGTGACCAAGTATAAACCAACAATACCAACAGTTAACCCAACAAACGGGCTATGAATTCTTGTGGGTTTTCATTCAACTCTGCATATACCACAAAAACCTAGCAAAAGTTACACATTAGGAGAAAGAATAGTAAAAACTTAACAATACAAAATAAAATATATAACAAAGAATTATCACCTCTATCATTATCATACGTAGTAGGATCCTATGTGTTATGCATAATCAATATCAATATCAATATCATACGTAGTAAAATGTGCTTTTTTTAGCGGAAATAGCAGAATTTCCGCTAAAAAATGCCATAAACCGTTACCGTTACCGCTATCTTAACGAAATCGAAAAATCTATCCGCTACCATTTCCGTTACCGCTATTATCGCCCTTAACGGTAACGGAAACAATAATAGTAATGGAATTCCGCCAATTCAATTTTCCGTTGTCCACCCCTAATTTATTACCATCAAAATGAAATAATAATTCATTATCTTAAAATGCAACAAAAATAATTTTATTTCCAAAAATTAATCATAAAATAAACTGATTTAAGAACGTTTTAATTCAAAATATGTTCTAATTTTAACATATAGCTAAAATAAATAATTCTGATTATTATTTTGCAGTCATGGAAAATAAGGATATTGTCCAATCTTTAATATTAAAATAAATTCTTTCTTATTATAAACATAAATATTCATGAATAATCATTACAGATAATTGTTTAATAAGAAAAAATAAGAGGTTGTGCAGTTGTGTGTTTGTCAAATGAAACGTGTCTTTACCTTCATGGTAATTGGTAGCACACGTTTGTTGTGCAACAGACGTATGCAATTTAAACTTTTTTTTTTTTTTTTGTTAAACAAACTGTAACAAAAATAAAACAGTAAAGAAAATTGTAACAAACTGGATGAAACAAATAGTGTTGTTTGTAAATCGTGCAGAGTGGTTGGCAAACGTGCAAAAGTAAAATTTTATAGTGTAACAAACTTTAACAAATGCCACAATTCAAGCACATCCCAAGCAACAAACTAACTGTAATCATGTTAGCATATATATATATTAATTTTTTTTCCCGAAAAAAAAACAAACACTGCCATGATTCAAGGGAAAATCTGACTTATCCAAAGAAGAAGAAGAAATGCAGACTACCGCTACATTCAACGCAAGAAAGAATAAGGTTTTTTTTTTCAATTATGAAACTGGTGCACCCAACGCCACAATTCACGCAACAAATACAGGCAACAAATCACCATAAATGCAAGCAATAAACCGAAACAAATTAATTCAACAAAGTTGAGAAATCAAGAAACAGAATTATTATGAATATTTTGTTGAAGAACTTGCTCAGATTGAATGCATAAAGATAAGATTACCGAATAGAATTAATCTAAAAACAGGAATCTTGGAAAATCGAAACACAAAAATTTGAACAGACTCTCTTAGTTAAAGAAAAATGCAATAATCAGTCAGTTCTTGAATATGTCTTTTCTAGCATATCTACAGTAAATAAAGAAGAACGTAGAGATGCTTTACGATAGATAAAGAAAACCTGGAGAGATCTGGAGAAGAAAATCTGGAGAAGAACAACTCGTGCTGATAACGTGTTGTAAACTAAAAGATCTGCAGAGAAGTAAAAAAGAGAAGATTAGGATGATCGCTAAAAGTATATCTCTTATTCTCTGTATGCCTCTTTATATAGAGGTAATGACCGGCAGTTACAAGAGTTTATCTTTTACAAAACTATTTCAATCAATATATCTATAACACGTTCAACATTTTCTCTCTTAAAAACAATTTATGACTTAAAACAAACAAAAGTTCGTGTGCTTAGAAGTTAAGTTCACATTTTTCTCTCTATTTTTAAACTTTCTATTAGGGTTGAGCAAAAAATTCGCCGATTTTCGATTATACCAAAAATCATGGTAATCGAAATCGAATTACTAAGTTTTTGTCGGCTTTTCGGCACTGGGTTTGGCTCGATTTCCAAAAGTCATTAACCAAAACTATTCGGTTCGGTTTTCATTTTTTGGAAAAAAAATGAAATATGCTTTTGTTTCATGTTGTTCTATTTTTCTAATTTGATTAATAAAAAAATATTTTTTTTTTTTGGGAATTTCACTAAATAACCAAACTCGAAACAAAAATCAAAAAATCGAAAATGTTCGTTTTTTTGATAATTCAGTTAGGGGTTAGTAATGAAATATCATAACCGACCTTATTTGGTTTGGGATCGATTATGACAATAATCGTAGATGAATTACCGAATGCTCATCCTTACTTTCCGTAAAGAGCAATGAAATTATTTTTAAACGGTTTTGCAAGCATTTGTTTCACCAATCTTTATAATGCTCCACCGTTCTTTAATAAGTTAGTTTTAATTGTTTTCTCTGCATTTCATAACTTTTGAAAAGTATAAACTTTTGAAAGAATACCGAAATCGTTTAGAAATAGTCTAACTCCAATGTGGGTGTTTTTTCGTAAAAAGAAGCCTCCATTAATAATCAAAACAATGTCATACACGGCTAAATAAATAAAAAAACAAGTAAAACACAAGCTAAATCCAAAAAAATGCAGACCTATGGATATGAAGTCATGTGAAGCCGAGGCCTAAAATTATCAGCATGCAGCCAATAGCAACAAACTAGGAGAGAGTTTCAAAAGTCTTACAGAAAGTGGAAGAAACAGTTACCCCGAGGTTAGCCAGACGATCAATACATAAAGTCAATCTTTTGAAATGAGTGACAAATCTGCAAAGTGAACAAAATTGCAAGGAAGATGATATCCTGCCTTCATTATAGACACTGCCAAGGGGGAGATGTTGCCATACTAATTGACCAACAAAGACGAGTCAGATTCAAAGAGGATGAGATTCAAGTTGAGTGAGTAACATAGGGTAAGACCATGGAAGACAGTCGAGATTTCGACTATGGTGTTGAATGTCTCATCTAAATGCTGACTGAAAGCCATAAGGCAAGGCCCCTCGGAATCACATAGAACATCGCCACAACCACTAAATGTTGTTGAGGTTGAACCATCAATGTTGAACTGTAGTCAATCAGAGGAAGGTATTTTCCATTCAATAGTCATAGGGCGCTTCAATGTTAAGTTTCATAGGTATCTACCAATGAGGTAACGTGGCGAATCCGAAAGGTGAGGAGACCTGAGTAGGGTGAATCATAAGGGCTAACTTAAAGAGCCATCACATATCTTTTAATATAACACATCGGGAGTCAGGAGTAGCTTTCTGAAAGCGAATCACATTTCAAGCAATTGAAAGCTCCCAAAAAATAAACGAAGGGAGTAAGCGAATGAGTAAAGAGAATTGAAAGTTATCTTTAAAGTGCTCCCAACATATGCACATCAAATGTTCATTTATTGAGCTAAGAAGTCACCTATAGAATGCACTGGAATTTCCTTGCCCGCATTTTTATTGATTTATTAATGGTCTAGGACTCTACATATTTGTCTGTGTATATGCTGCATACGTAGAAGAGAAACTTGCATGTATTTGTTAAGTTCATTTTTAAATGTGCCCATAAATTTTATGTCTCATTTTCAATTACCTATACCACCATTTGGTTTCCTGATGGATCTTCTCCTCTGTCTAATGGAGAGATTAACCGCATTGCATTTAAATTGTGGTCATCATTTTTGTATGGATGCTTCCAAGCAAGCTTTGTTTTTCAACAAGAAGCCAGCAATAAAGTTTATTTATAGTACTACAGACAGAACTACCGTGTAACCTGATCCAACCTTGTTGAGTAAGATAGATAAAACTTTGGTCGCGTTAGGTCAAGGCTTCTGCAACAGAAACAACAATATTATGCTTCCCAATCCGCGTTTTAATGACAAGGATAATACAATGCTGGTTCAATTTTTCCTGACAGTGGAAAAGGCCATCAGAATAAAGCAAATGAAGCATTTATTTCTACAGGTCCCACTTATGACGCTACAATTATATCATTAGGAGCTCCGTACAATCTAGAAAATCCAAGCATCTTATCGATGGTCGAAACCTCTAAGAAGGGTAAAGATATTAGAACAAAAATAAAACATATCCCTTAGTCAAATATATATCCCTGAACTTTAGGGATGTGTATTTGACTAGGTGCAAAAGGCAAAGCAAGCATTTAATGATCCTAACCAACTAAATGATTAATGTTTTCCTCTTTGCTATATGTAACGATGCAAGAACATGAAACAATGCAAGAAACAATAGATTGATGAGTTACAAGAATTCTCTCTTTTACACATATTCTGCTATCATGGTATTAGAGCAGCGAGTCGATCCTGAGCTCTGATCGATTAGCTCGTCATCTACCTCTAAAGTTTGTCAATATGACAAATGAGCAATCTGGTGATGGTACTAAGGTCCCAACACTTGAAGATTCAGCGCCAATGGAACTCTCAAACCAACTCGCCAGCATTCTCAAACAATTACATCCAAAGGGTAACAATCAACCGTTGCAGATCACGGTAAAGCTAACCAATCACAATTTTTCTCTCTGTTCGTGACTAATGAAAGTTGCTATTGGCGGCCGAGGTCGCCTCCGCCACTTGACAGGTGACCCTCTGCCACCCAAACCTGATGATAAATACTACTCACAGTGGGAGATCGATGATCTCGCTGTATGCTCGTGAATTCTGGATTCACTAGACGCCGATCTAACTACTCGATTTGTAGAATTTTTGAGTGCACGAGATATGTGGCTAGGACTGGACACCACATTCAACAGTGGGTCCGATGCCTTGCAAATGTTTTACTTAACTATTCAAGCAAATCGGAAATAGCAAGGAGACGGATCACTTGAAGATATCTACAGTGCACTTGGCCGTATATGAAGAGAAATTGATCGGCGTGATCCTAATCCTATGAGTTGTGCAAAAGACAAAGCAATTTTTCCGAGACGAACTCAAGAAACCCGTTTGTTTAAGCTATTGTGGGCTGTTAACCTCGAATTTGACTGAATCAAGCAAGATCTACTTAAAATAGTACCTTTATCGGCGGTGGAGACTGCGTACACAGCCCTCTGCTGTGAAGCTGCCCGACAACAAATTTTAGCTGGAGATAGTGGTGGGGGTTCCAGCGGAGGCGTAGGTAGCGGGTTCTCTAGCTGCTCCCGATTAGATCCAGTGCGTCAGAGCACAAATTCCTCATCTCAGACCTCCGGTGAAGTCGACCGGAGTCAACTGTGGTGTGACGAGTGCAAGCGCACCGGCCACTCGACAAAACGTTGTTTCAAATGTGTAGGATACCCTGAAACCGACAAAAGCAAGATGTGGTGTGAAGATTGTAAGAGAAAGGGACACTCCACCAAACGCTGTTTTAAGCGCATAGGATAATATCCTGATCGGCGACATAATAAATGGGGAATAGCCGCAAACACAGTGGGCGACCTCGAGGAGGCCACCAACACCGGCGGGGAGAAATCAGACGGCGTGACCGATGAGGGTTTTGGGGGAATCTCGGTGGGGAGCACATATGACGCTCGACGACTGACTCGTGAAATCTGGCAGTCCGCGGTATATCGAGGAAACAGTGGTGCAATGACGAAATTACCATCTACAACTGGTGGTAAAATGAAGCATGTACCCCTTGTTTTTCAGATTTATGTACTTGCCATTCTTCTTGTCAACATTTGCAGTATGGTCCCTTGAATTCGAGGGGTTTATCTAATCAGTCCCCGGGTAATGCGGAATTACCCGTACAACCTCCATCTTTGCCGAAATTACAGTACTATCATCTAGATTCACAGGAATTATAGAACTACCCTTCACACAAGGAAAATTCCAGCAATGCCATGACATGGCCAATCCAAGATTTTTTCCTATTGGGTGCTTTGATCTTCTAGATCCAGACCCACTTGAACCTCTGGATCTATCACCAGCTCGTGTTTACACTACTACTGGATCCAAAAACTCCAGGTGGCTCTTTGATTGCGGGGTAACGGATGCCATGACTTGCGATACGTCTGACCTCGTGACAACGTCTGAGCCAAAGAAATCTCATATTCAAACTGCAAATGGTGGAATCTCAAGCGTTCAGGGCGCTGACTCGATTGAGTTATCTTACACCTTGAAACTGCCTAATTGTCTCCATGTTTCTTCATTATCTTGCAAATTATTGTCCATAAGCCATGTATCTAAAGAATTGAATTGTATGGTGGTAATGTATCCTACCTTCTGTATACTGCAGGATATCCGGACGGGGAAGATCATTGGGCGTGGCACTGAGCAAGGAGGTCTATACTATGTGGAGGAAGTGGCTCGTCAAGGACTTGCCGGACTTACTCAAGGGGCAACCGATAGGGAGATTTGGCTGTGGCACCGTCGATTGGGGGATCCATCCACTGGATATCTTAAGCTTTTGCGTCCTCACTTGTTTAAACATCAAACTACTTTTTCATGTGAAACATGTATTTTAGCAAAAAGCCACAAACAGTCCTATCCTTTGACTAATACTTGAGTTTCGACTGCTTTTGATGTTATTCATTCTGATGTGTGGGGCCCTGTACCGAACTTTAGTACTAGTATATTTAAATATTTCATTACATTTATTGATGATTGTACACGCATGACCTGGGTTTATTTTTTACGTAACAAAACTGATGTGTTTGAAAAATTCCAAGAGTTCTATACCATGGTGCTTACCCAATTCCAGTCATCAATTCGTATATTTCGATCTGATAATGGGGGTGAGTTTGTCAACTCCCATTTCAAGTCTTTCTTCAAAGAAAAAGGTCTAGTGCACCAAACCACTTGCTCATATACTCCTCAACAAAACGGGGTCGCAGAATGAAAAAACTGCATACTATTGGAAATAACCCGAGCCCTGATGATTGACTCACATCTACCTTATTTCCTATGGCTCGAGGCTGTAGCCACTGCTACATACCTCATCAATCGACTACCAACCAAAATTCTAAACCTCAACACTCCAATCCAATCTCTTTCAGAGCAGCTCCATATACCACCACCACTATCCTTGGAACCACGAATATTTGGGAGTTTTGTCTTTACCACATTCCTTAACCCAATCGGACCAAACTTGATCCATGTGCTCTCAAGTGT
Organism: Pinguicula moranensis; assembly: GCA_028565015.1. Classification (NCBI taxonomy): domain Eukaryota; kingdom Viridiplantae; phylum Streptophyta; class Magnoliopsida; order Lamiales; family Lentibulariaceae; genus Pinguicula; species Pinguicula moranensis. The sequence goes on from JAOWBN010196865.1 coordinate 8,045, forward strand.
CTTTGTTGGGTACGGTATAAATTAAAAGGATACCGATGTTACCATCCCTTCTCTCAAAAGTTGTATACCACTACGGATTGTAACTTTCTTAAAACCGAGTTCTTCTACTCTTCCCAATCTCCTGGTCAGGGGAAAATGTTATCCGACTCACTCGATTGGTTGCTCAGCTATGATCACCCTGAGATAACAGCCACAACACACAATGAAGACCAAAATGCTCAGTTGCCCACTCCTATGACTTCACCGCCACGGAATCCTGAGGTAACTGATATTAATTGTATTAATGATGATTCTTGTGATGGTATTCACCCTAAGTAGGATAAGGAAGTTGTTGGCCAAAAACCGCTTTAGAAGGCTTTAGTGAGTTATGATTTACCCCGCAAAAGAACTCGAGGTATAGCACCGAAAAGATATGAACCAGACCACATGCCGAGAGCCTCAAAGTATCCCATGGCAAACATAGCAACAGGAAAATTGACAACTACAACACAGTCCTTTATGACATCATTGTACTATGATGACATTCCTCGTAAAGTGACCGAGGCACTACAACGACCTGAGTAGAGACAGGCTATGGAAGATGAAATGTAGGCCCTCGAAAAAAATGGTACATGGGACAAGTGTGTGTTACCCACTGATAAACAACATGTTGGATGTCGATGGATGTTTACAGGAAAACACCAAGCAGATGGTACTATAAATGATACAAAGCACTACTAGTGGCGAAAGGCTTTACACAGACATATGGCATAAATTATGATGAAACTTTTTCACAAGTTGCAAAAATTGACACCATAAGAGTTCTATTCTCTATAGCTACTAATCGAGAATGGCCACTTCATCAATTTGACGTGAAGAATGCCTTTCTGCATGGAGATCTCCAGGAAGAAGTGTACATGGAACCTCCACCGCAATACTCTAGGCAGTTTAGAAGGAAGAAGGATGCAGACTGAAGAAGTCCCTCTATACGGTCTTAAGCAATCTCTACGAACATGGTTTGGATGGTTTACAGAGCAATGAAAAAATATGGATATAAACAGAACAACTCATATCACACGCTCTTTCTAGAAAAAAAAGGATAAACAAGTCACATTTCTAATCATCTATGTTGATGACATGATCATCACAAGAGATGACAAAGAAGAGATAGAACAACTTCGACATAATCTGTTCCAGGAATTTGAGATGAAGGATTTAGTTAGGTTAAAATATTTTCTGGGGATTGAGGTATTGAGATCTACAATTGCTATCTTTATCTCTCAGAAAAAAAATATATTCTAGACCTATTGGCAGAAACGGGTCTGATTGACTTCAAACCAGCTGAAACCCCTATGATGTTGAACCAAAAATTGGCAAATTATGAAGATAAAGAACCTGCTGATCGTGGTCGGTACCAACGACTAGTCGAAAAACTTATATACTTATCTCCCACTCGACCAGATATAGCACATGCAGTGGGGGTGATTAGCTAATTTATGCACAATCCTAAGGATGATCATATGGAAGCAGCTCTTAGGGTAATCCGATATTTGAAAGGAACTCCAGGCAAGGGAATAGTGTTCAGAAAAAATGGACACTTTGATATTCAAGGGTATACTGATGCTGATTGGGCAGGATGTCAAGACGATAGGAGATCAACTTCAGGATATTTTATGCTAGTAGAACAAAATTTGGTGACATTGAGAAACAAGAAGTAGAAAGTCATTGCCTTGTCAAGTGTTGAAGCAGAGTTTAGGGCAATTGCTCGAGGACTGATAGAGATTCTTTGGCCTAGAAAGTTCATCACTGAAATTGAATTTGAAATAACAGGACCATGTCCTTTAAAGTGCGACAACAAAGCAGCTATCAGCATTTCTGAAAATTCAGTGCAGCATGATCGAACAAAGTACATAGAAGTGGACAGACACTTTATAAAAGAAAAACTTGAGTCGGGAATTATTAGACTACCGTTTGTTCGAATTGAGGAACAACTGGGCGACATACTAACAAAGGTCGTACCAAGCAAGGAATACACTGAAATAATGTGCAAATTAAGTATCGAAGATCCGACTGCTCAATTTGAGGGGAGTATTAAAATAAAAATAAAATATTTTCCTTAGTTAAATATGTATCCCTAAACTTTAGGGATGTGTATTTGACTAGGTGCAAAAGGTAAAGCAAACATTTAATGAACCTAACCAACTAAATGATTTATGCTTTCCTCTTTGCTATATGTAACGGTGCAAGAACATGAAACAATGCAAGAAGAAATAGATTGATGAGTTTCAAGAATTCTCTCTTTTACACATATTCCGCCATCATGATCCTCCCAATCGGCCCTGGATTGTCGGAAATCGGCCGAAAAACTTAATTAAAAAAATAATTCTTTTTTGGGTGATGGTAGTTGTACAATTAAAAAAAATGTTTTTTTAATTTTCATAATTTATAAATTTACATATATAAATTATACTTTATAGCCTATATAGTTTATATCTATATAGTGGATCATTTATATAGTTTATAGTTTATATAGTTTATAAATACAGATTTATAAATTTAGTGTTATATGTTTAAATAAGTTTATTGTATATATATTTATAGGTTATATATATAATTCAAAATTTATAAACTTACATATATAAATTATACTTTATACGTTATACTTTATATAACTAAAATCTATATATTGTGTAGTTTATATAGTTTATAAGTTTAAAGTCAAAAGTTTGTAGTTTATAAATAAAGATTTATAAGTTTATACATATTTTTAGGGTTATAAGTTTATTGTATATGTAGTTATAGGGTTGTGGGTTTAGGGTTATATATAGTTCAAAATTTATAAACTTACATATATAAATTATACTTTATACTTTATATAGTTTATATATATTGTGTTTTTTATATAGTTATAAGGTTATAATTTATATAGTTTATAAATAAATATTTATAATTTTAGGGTTATATATTTATATAGTTTATATATAAGTTTAAGGTTATAAGTTTATAGTATATAGTTATAGGGTTTAGGGTTA
>JAOWBN010196875.1:0-15141 GCA_028565015.1 Pinguicula moranensis
GTCAAGGATCTGTGCGAGTGAAAACATAATGTAAAGTCACAATACAATTCAAGAAACAATACAAACTACAAATTCAATACACAATGTCAAGTTATCAAGTACCTGTGCTAGTGATTACCTGTGTGACTGAAAATCTTCCTAAACCCGATGACCCTTTTGTGCAACTGCCACTGTTTGTCTATAAAATGTGCCATAAGATACTTGTAGTTAATATTTTGAATGGATGTCCACGTGTCTATGATCAAACAGACCCTAGGACTCAACTCCATCACCTTACCAATCAACACATTTAACTCAGCTAAATAAACCATCATGCAATTTTGTGCCGCTGTACTCTTAGAAATCATATGAAATCGAGGCTCAAGTAATTTGATGAACTTCTTGAACCTTTTCTTCTCCACGATCACGAATGGTTGTTCATCTTGAATGATGAACTCAGCAAGCGACCTTCTCACATTCTTTTCATCAATGGTATCCAACCTCATATTTTCCTTCACTGTTTCCACTGTCGATGATGCATCATAAGTCATCTTTGTCTGGTATTGGCCCATTGTAGTTTGATTGCCACTATACTTCACACGCTTACGCAAATGTGACCACAAACCAGATGTTCCGTGATCCTTACTATGTCATGGCACCTTGTTACCACAATACATACATACGGGAATAGGTTTTATCCCTTCAGGCATGGGGATGATGTCGTAGCTTTCCCAAACCTTGGAGCGTTGCGTTCCTTTCCTCTTTTTATGGGGGCCTGAGGAGGCCAATTCTATTAATTTTCTATCCATATCAGCATCATCTAACAATATCTCTTCTTCAAAGTAATCTAAGTCCTGGATGTCAGGAGAGTGAATTGCTTGTTTTCCTTTCTCTTTTTAAAAACTTGAAGAACAAGAACGATCCATCTAAAAAAATATACAAGAAGAAGCACAAAGGTAAGCAAAGTATTAACTATTAAGTAACAACCAACCAACAAAAAATTAACAACCAAAAAATGAAATAAGAAGATGTATAAATAATAAAAGTATATATTACAACTCAAATAAACTTATATCCTATTCAGTTGCTCAAAATAACAAAACAAATAAACTTAAATCCTATTCTATAAGACATTAACAACTTACATTAACAAGTTAAAACTGTTTGTGTAAAGAAAGATTTACCTTATGTTGTGCAATATACCAAGTAATTGTAAGAATGTGAGTGTGCTTGTTTGGTTATCTGCTTCAACAATCAACTTTTAAGAATTCAATAAAGTTCATATGTTAAACATTAACAAGTTGCTTTGCTTTCTGGTTTTAATAATTTACTTATTTTAAGTAATGGTTATAATTCACTCTCCACCATTGCCAGAGAAGAGAACGATGTTGATAAGGAACAACAAATCCAGCTTTCACTTTCACCAATTAGCAAATCCTGCAGTTTAAAACGTTGAAATTTCCAAAACATGCTTCATAAACATAACATGAAATCGTAAGGTTCCAATTTCCATAAAAAAAAATCCAAAAACAACAATTACAAACAGATATTGACAATTTAGCACCATCTCTACACATTTAATAAAAATATATAATGAAAAATGCATAGGAAGATGCATATGCTTCAACGCGATTACAGAAAAGAAGTTAAGCAGGATTTATTTCAGGAAGTTTAGAATTCTAGCACTTTTAACTATGAACATACAAAATAAAACCATCTAGATTGAACTAAACTTTTTAGTTCTTGAAATTTTACAGATTTAAGCAGGATTTATTGCAAATAAGACGGATTAATTTACAGATTGCAAATAATTTAGTAGCAATTAGGCATATTACAGTATGAAACATTGAAACTTAACTCCGGATTTATTGCAAATGGACATGTTGAGGTTAATTTAATAGTATTCTAATCAACCCAATTTTACACTACTGGTGTTAATAGGATTAGATTAGTTCGGTATAGGTAGGATTCTTAGAGTATAATGTTGATTCCATAACAGGTAAAACTATTAGTTTTGTTGGATGTAAATAATAAATAAAAAAATTAAAAATGTTAAAAATATGTAAAAGTCATGAAGAATTCACAAGTAAGGCTTTGTACTGAAACAATTACGACAAAATCTAGACTGGAAATTCAAAAAATTTCGAAGAAGAACTCAAACTCAAAGAGTCAGGGTTTGGAGTTTTACCTTAGTCCTTACCTTCTTACCCTAGGCATAGGCCACAAAAACGACGACGACGTTGGTTGCGGGGGCAATAACAAGAAAAATAAGGAAGTCGAACTCGAGTCTCGATCTCGAAGATGAAGAGTCAGGTTAGGCAAAATTCAAAATCTAAAAACTAAAAGTGAAAAGTGAAATGAAATGTTGGCTAATTGGCTTACAACTTCAACTTATGGTTGTGCCATTCAAATTCAGAAAACGAGACAAACACGATGATGTTTCAATTTAAAAAAAGAAATAAAAAAATTTGATCGGTATATGGTACATACCGATAACTGAACAGTAAATCCGATACCGTACCGATTAAGGATCCAGAACAATATTTTCATACCAATCCTCATCCCGAATACCCAAATTTAATCGGGTATTTGGTACGAAAATCGAATACAAATTTGGTTTTTTTAACACCCCTAAGGAGATCTCCATAAATTATGTCGTAACGGAAAAAAGATGGAATCGAGATCAAACAAACGACAACGATATTTTTGTTTATAATATAGCATTAATATAATGAAAGAAAACAAAGATACTGAAACTACATCTATGGAGGAATGTAGTTGCAAACATTATTGACCAAAATGAAAAGAAACAATTATTTCAGAGCACAATTCATTAGAGAAAGTGAATTATTTTGACCTGTAGTTCCTATAACAAAAGATGTAAAACCAGTCGGATATAAATGGGTATTTGTGCGAAAACAAATGAGAAAAATGAAGTTGTGAAATATAAAGCACGGCTCCTCGTGCAAGGTTTTACCAAAAGATTAAGATTGATTTTGAAGACACTTATTCTCCTATGATGGATGCAATCACATTTTGTTATTTGATAAGTCTGAAATTTTTTGAAAAACTTGAGATGCGACTGATGGATGTAGTGATAATCTATTTAAATGATTCACTAGAAAATTATATATATATATATATATATATATACTTGAAAATCCTTGGAGGGTTTAAAGTGTCTGAAATACAAAGTTCTAATTTTCGAGAGATTTATTCGATCAAACTAAATAAATTTCTATATGGACTGAAATAATTTGGATTTATTTTGTTCAATTTTTTTAGCACATAATTAGAACTTGTCATCGTTATTGAAAGAATTTGAAATGAAAGACCTTGGAAAAACAAAATTGATTTTAGGTCTTTAAATTGAGCATTTAACAAAAGAAATTTTCGTCCATCAATCTAATTATTTGGAAAAAGTATTTAAATTTTTTTATATGGATAAAGCATATCCATTGAGTATACCAATGGTGGTAAGATTATTTGATGTGAAAAAAGGATCCATTCCGTCCTCATAAATATAGTGAAGAACTTTTTGGTCACAAAGTACCATATATTAGTTCACTTGGAGCACTAATGTATCTTGCTAATAACACACGATCTGATATATCATTTACAGTAAATTTACTAGCAAGATATAGTGTTTTTCCAACTAGAAGACACTGGAATGAAATCAAACACGTTGTTTGGTATCTTCGATGAACAATGGATAATGGGTTCATACTATTCCAGTATATCTAATTCAGAATTAATTGGTTATACGGATGTTGGATAATATCAGATCTACACAAAGCTAGATCTCAAATAGGTTATCTGTCTATTTGTGGAGGTACAACTGTTTTGTAGCATTCTGATAAACAAACATTATTCGTTACTTCATCCAACCATGCAAAAATCCTTGCTTTTCATTAAGAAAGTCGTTAATGCATTTGGTTAAGGACCATAACCTAACATATTCGTGGAATGTGTGACTTTAAGATCAAGAAGGACATTATAATTATTCTTTATGAAGATAATGCAACTTGCATTGCTTAATTGAAATAAAGTTTCAGAAAAGGGGATAGAACGAAACAAATATCATCCAAATTTTTCTTCTCACATGACTTTCAAGAAAATGTTGGCATCAATATCCAACAAGTCTGATCAAGTGATAATCTGCAAATTTGTTCATTAACGCATTACCTACTACAACTTTTTAAAGGTTAGTTAAAGGTATTGGAATGAGAAAGCTCAATGATGTTTACAATAGAGGAGCTAATAAAATCTATGTACTCTTTTTCTTCACTAAGATTTTTTTCACTGAATTTTTTTCTAGCAAGGTTTTTAACGGGCATGTTAGATATTCACGGGAAGTGTTAAGAATAAGCCACCTCAATAGGGTACTTGTCAATTTTGCAAGACACATGGCAACTCTAAACATGAAGAAAGACATGTTGAAGGACAAAGTGTCCCAAATCATTTCCTATAAATAGGACTTTACCATGGATGGAATTTGTACCAAAACATTGAGGGAAATAGCATATGAAAAGTTTAGAATTGTCTGTTGGTTAAGAGAAATAATATTTAGGATATCTATTATCATTTGTATTAATCATATTGTTATTATCACCGATTTCACAACATGAGGCTCATATTTACTATGCTATTATTTTGATATTTTTTTATAATTATTATATATATGAATGTATTTATGTGTCTGTGTGTATAGATATATATGGATGGATAGATTTTGTAAATAATGATTAAAACCTATTAAATTCATTAGATATTGCTCTGAAATTATATAAAATTGAAAACAATGAATCCGAAAGGGTAAGGAAAAATGATATAGCGCAAGACAAAAAAGCGCAAGACACCACAAGACAAAGCCGATTTTACCATTATACCCTCGTGTTAAACACTAGCACACAAACTAATATGAGATATAATTGTCCATTTTATCTTGTCTTGCGGTGTCTTGCGCTATATCATTTCTCAAAGGTACAATGTGCAAAAAAATCTAGCTTTTAATATTAATATAAGAAAAATACAAACATAATCTCTCTCTCTCTCTCTTTTATTATTAATAAAACCAGACTACAAAGATACAATGAAATATATGAAACGATCGCATACCAGCAGATTACATAGATAAGATATAATGTACACAAGATATATCTTTTAATATTAATAAAAGAAAAACATAAATATAAGATAATATATAGAAAAACCTATCTTTCACTATTTTTTTTAAAACAAAATTTTCATTCTATTAATTTACCTATTTATGACAGTCTCTACGGGCTTGTTTTGTAACTCTAGTTGTTGTTTTTGCTTCTTGAGTTTCTCCTTTATTTCTCCTTTTATATTTCTTTCTCCTTTTTCCTTTTAAAGTTTTTAATTATTTGGGAAAACTATAAAAAAAAAATAAAAAAAGTTATAAAAATAGTGTTTACAGTCAAAAATTTTAAAATAATTTTATTTACTCACAAAATTACCATTATAAGTTGAAGGAGAAAAAATGTAGTCCCATACCTACTTCAGGAGAAAAGGAGTTTTGACTTTAAAAAAAGAGAGAAGTAGAAGTAGAGTTTTAAAATATTAATATTGAAATAATTTTAAAAAAAAAAAGATAAATAAAACCTAATTTTTTTAGAGGTATAGAACAGGCATTATGTGGCCTCTCATAATTTAAATTTCATAGATAGAATATGATCTCTTATCTGGTCTACATATGAAGAGGTCTCGCTCAATTGACAATGGGTTTTGAGGATAGCCAACTATGGTTCTTGATCAAGCTGCACATTTTGCATATGATATGAACCAATGGCAGATGTAGGGATTTCTTTTTTTTTAATGGGGGGCTTAATTTTTTGGGGGGATGGGTGAGAGTAATAAATTAATTTACTTGGTCAATATTAATAAAAAAAACATTTACCAACTAAAATAGTGATAAAAATAAAAAATAAAAGTTAAACCATTTAATATACTATAAATTTAACTTTCAATAAAATGATTAATAGAATATGTATAAAACATTACAACAAAATTATTTAATATTTCGTTTGCTGACGACCACTCTTCCCGTACAATTCATCGACAATAGAATTAGAATAAATGATTATAGATAATTCTCGTTCAATATGAAGAACCATCAAATCAGAAAGATATTTATTTTCCATTTCATTATGAAGAACACTTTTGACACGCTTCATAACTGAAAATGCACGGTCTGCTGTTGTAGTAGTAACAGTAAGTGTCAAGACAAGACAAATCAATTGGTCAACCAAATGGTAGTTTTTTTTATAAAACATGGGCAGTTCGGTTGCCAATTATTGAACCGCCGATTTTTTGCCAATTTTTAAAAATGCAAACCTTAACCTAACCTTGAGTATTCGATTTTTCTCGGTCCAATTTTCTTCGGTTGGCGGATAGATTGACGGTTTTGGTTCAGGCCGATTTTGGACGGTTTCATGACGATCTCGACACGGTTGAAACCTCCGGCGTAACCGACTTTTTTTTTTAATTTTTTAAAGTGAAAATTTGTTTCTTTCACTTTTTAAGAAAAAAATGATTTTCTTATGTTTGTAATATAAATCTATAAAAATAAAAAATAAAATATACTTTAAGTTCCATAAACATATAAACTTATATATAATAAATATATTAAAATAAAAATATATATATTTCCTCAAAATTCACCCACAAATGAGATTTGCGGCGGACATCCGCTGGATTTCCGTTGGACTCGCCGAAAATCTCATTTGTTGTTTTTTTAATTTTTTTTATATAATCCGGCGGATGTCCCACGAAAGTCGTGCGTGAGCACTTTTTTAGGGTTTAGGATTTTTAGAGTTTTTAGGGTTTAAGTTTTTTAGGGTTGAAGGTTTAAGTTTTAGTGTTTTTAGAGTTTTAGAATTTTTAGAGTTTTTAAGTTTTTTAGGTTTTAGGATTTTTAGGGTTTAAGATTTAGGGTTTTAGATTTTTTTAAAGTTTGAAAACTTATAAAAATTAAAAACTTAAAAACATATAAAATTACATAACTTGTACAATTTATAAACTTTGTTATAACTTGTATAATTTATAAACTTACAAAAGTTACAAAACTTAACAACTTATATAACTTACAAAATTATATAACTTGTATTATTTATAACTCATTAACTTGTATAATTTACAAACTTATTATGTAACTTATAAGTTATATAAACTTGTATCATGTAAACTTATATAAACTTTATATTTATATAATTTAAATTTTATAACTTATACAAGTTTAAAAACTTATAAACTTAAATAGCTTACAATTTTTTATAAATTATAAAACCTAAAAACTTGTATGACTTTTAAAAATTTAAAATTCATAAAATTGATTAGCTTTATATAAACTTGTATAGCCTATAAACTTATTCAAATTTTATGTTTATATAAGTTAAAATTTATAAGTTATTCAAATTTATATAAAAATTTTAAGGTTGATAATTATAAGTTATACAAGTTCTTAAGTTTTATAATTATAAGTTTAAAAAGTTTATAAGTTATATAATATTTTAAGTTTATAAGTATTACAAGTTATACAATTTGACAAGTTATATAAGTTTTTATAAGTTTAAGTTATATATATTTTTAAGTTTTATAACTTTTAAGTTTATAAATTTTATAACTTTTCAAAACTTAAAAAACCTTAGAAAATTTGAATTGTGATTTTGACCGGATTCCCGCCGGTTTTTTGTCGGTTTCCGTCGGTAAAATCACCGAAAATGGTTTGTCCGGCTAAAAAAGGATTTTGTTTATAAAAATGATTCCGCCCGGTTCCGGCCGGTTGAAGCCTCCAGATTTATTTTTTTTGTTTTTGCAAAACCTCTGGTTTTGTTAACCTCCAATTTTTAGAACCTTCGGTTTTAGAAACTGTCGGTTTGAAAATTGCCGATTTTAGCCGGTCTGAAAATCAACGGTTAGCCAATTTTCGGTTGAAAATGCCCATGTCTAATTTTTTTCTCAGTTAATGAATGTCCTGCATAATTAAAAAATATTTGATCAACTCTGAAAGTGCTCATGAGAAAACACATCAAAGTTGTAATGTTGCAGCTATGTTCTCAAATAATACAAATCTTATTTACCAAAATCATCAGGATAAAACTCTTCAGCAAGACGATGAATATGATCAATTTGAAATGATTTAAACATGTCTTTTGTGTCCAAAGAAGTACTGCGCTTAAAAAGTTCCACTGTCGTATGATCAAATTTATAATTGATCTCCTCAATTTGGCTATCTATTGCTGTATAAAATATTTTAACCCGGTAGTGATTCTAAAATGTGAGGCTTGTAACACGCCCCTCAGGAGTATTATACAAATCACTCATAACTGGTATATCAATATTATTACGCTCACAAACATCAATTAATGTGAGAAAAGGAGAAGGAAAACCATCATTCTTCAATTCTTAAAGTAAAGTTTTGGAATTAGAGACGAGATTCATTGCAAAGCTCAACAAAGGATATCAGTCACAGCTAAATTTGTTTTTTTTTTCGTATGCTAAAAAAAATAATATTTCAAAACAATTTTGTATAAAAATTGTTCGTGTTAGGGTTTATAAGTTTACATTTTATAAATTTAAAGTTTATAAGTTTATATAAACTTTTATAAAATTTTTATTTTTTACTTTAAACCTACAAAAATAATATTTTAAATATTTCTGTATAAAAATTGTTTGTGTTAGGGTTTATAAGTTTAGATTTATTAAATTTAAAGTTTATAAGTTTATATAAACTTATATAATATTTTTAGGTTTTTATTTTAAACCTACAAAACAATAGTATTTCAAATATGTTTTTATAAAAATTGTTCGTGTTAGGGTTTATAAGTTTAGGTTTTATAATTTTAAAGTTTATAAGTTTATATAAACTTGTATAATATTTTCTTTTGTTAAGTTAAAATCCATATCCCAAATATAATGGTACAAATGCATAGGGATACCTCGGAGCTAGTTTATTACACGATTACAAATAAGCAAGCGAAAACAAAACCATGGATGTAAATCCAACCAGATATTTTTTATTTATTTATATAAATTTACGTTTTATAAACTGAATAAACTTTATTAACTTTATATAAACTAAAAAAAATAATATAAGAGGGCTAGAGCTTAACTATAAATATTAAGATTTATAGTTAAGTTGCTTACGTATCATTTATGTTTTTATACATAAATGAATCAAAGCCTGCGTAACTCTCCTACATTGCTCACCTAATGGAGAACCGAGAACCCTCTACTCTTCATCGTTGTTTGGACTCGTGCTGCTCGCTGATGCCGTATAAGGATCCCCGATATCGAATGCATCTTCTTCGTCGTATTGTGTGTGTTCTTGTGTTCTACAAGAAACAGCTATCCAATCATTCATGCATGCCTGATATTCTAAGTTGAGCGGATGAAGGTTTGAACGTCGGTTGTCTAATCCTCCCTTGATAAAGGTTTGTTCTACGATCACTGTAGAAATCGGACATACTAGAACTTCCTTCGCAATCATCGAAAACATCGGAAAATCTTTGGCTTTGCTCCTCCACCAAAAATGAATATCAAAATCCCAGTATGAACCATAATCATCACTTATCATAGCAATCTCAAAGGTAGTCATTAGATAAGTGTCAAGTTTCATGTTAGTGGAATTTGACGAGGACCTAGGGCTTTTTGATAGAGATTTTATTATGTTTTCCATCATTCCTAGCATTGCTGTTCTAGACGCACCACTACTTGAGACACTCTCACTCCTACGGGTTTGCATAGGAATATCGAATCTGGTTTGATATTCTTCATATAACTCATGTAATAAAGACTCAACTTTTTCGATTATAGTCTTATAGTCGATAATGGGTTTTCCTTCCTTATTTTTAAAATCATCATAATAACCTTCTAAGGATTTTTTCAAACCTTCTAATTTCATTCGAGGATCCAAAACGGTGGCAAAAAGATAAAGTGGCGGTATTTGTAAAAGATATTTATACCATTTTTCTGTAATGACATCTATACAAGTTGTAAAATTAGGTTTATTTCTAAAACTCGTTATAATGGCTCATACATTAACACAAATAGGTACAATTAGGTGAGACGTTGGTTTATATACATATGATAATAATTTAGTATATTCATTAAAATATTTTAATAATTCTAAGAATTTTCATACTCTGACCAATCTTTAGTGTTTAAATATATATTTTGTTATCTATTATTCATAAAACTAACCAGTAGTTCTTTATAAGGTACAGTTTGTCGAAGTAAAGTATATGTGGACTTTCACCGGGTAGACACGTCTAAAAAATTTTTTATTGGCCTAATATTATTTTCTTTACAAAATTTAAACCAATCTTTGAGTACCCTAGGTTCACTCAACAAAATTTTACAGTACATCTAATTGGGTTAACACTTAAATCTATAGTTTTGAGAGCATCTTGTATGCATAAATTAATAATATGACACATGCAACGAATATAAAAAAGGACCATGAAAAGTAGCATCACATAATAATTTTAAATCTTCTACACTTGAACCATTGTTAGATGCATTATCGAAAGATATACTATATACTTTGGTTTTTAAATTATATTCTTCTAAAATGAACATAAGCATAGAAGTTATATTTTTTGCAGTGTGTGCATCATCAAACAAATGAAATGTTGTTACTCTTTTTTGTATGTTCACTCAGTATCTATCCAGTGACAAATAACACCCATATAGTTGTGCGTTTTGCCACGATATGACCATATATCATTACATATGGAAACTTTATGATCTATAAATAAAACTTTGAAAAATGCAGGTTGTAAACACGTACACACATAAGTTTCTAAATTTAAACTTTCTGCGAAACTAAATGAAAGATATTCTGTACAAACTAGATCTATTAGACCTTCCTATTTCTAGAAAGATTAGAACCCTAAGAACTAGACAATTGGTTTTGTGTAGGATCGAGACCAAACTCTTGTGGGTGCTTTGTTAGTACAAGCCTCGAAAACGAGCTATAACCTCCACTTATAATATAAAGAAAGATAAATTTAAAAAATTAGAATTTTAAAAAAAAGATCTACAAAAAATTACTTAATAAAAATTTACTTAAAAAATGTACATTTTTTGTGTTAAAAGGCTTTCGAACATAATCGACAATTCACCAAAAAATAATCGTGCTCCCTCTCCGGATTTGAAAGTTCATCAAAAAATTCCATAAAAATTTGGGAAGTACTCACAGTTTGAGAAGGAGCTTGTTGTTGCTCATTAGTTTGCGGAGCCATCAGAGACGGAGGATGACTTTGAGGATAAGTTGGTGGTCATGCACGCCTATTACGAACCATTATTGATGATGGTGTTACCGCCTCCTCCACCTCCAACCCCGGTGGTGTGCTCGAACCAACCAAATCAAAGTTCATCTCGAGTAAATTATTAAAATCAATATCAGCCTCGAAATCGTGTGAAGAATTTTTTTGAAATGCCAAATTTATATATACACAAGAATTTACAATAGTGAAAGAAAGATAGCAAAACTACCGTGCCTCTGATCAGTTAGCTACAGCCCTGGTCTACAGTGGCTTATTGGCGAACTCCCTGCACTACTGTGTTTTTGTGCAAAGCTAGCCATAGGGTACGAGACTCCTAAATATACAAGCCACTGGGACGATCCTCTAACCACATACTTTCATCAAAATCACTAACATGTGGATACACAAAGTCATTCAAAAACGATCTTGGTACAATAGAGTTGCCCCTAGGATCTGCTCATTAGAGCAATTTGAATTCCGGAGGATCGAGCAGAAGCGCACTTCAGGTAGATTTGTATTGTTTCAGATGAGTTATTCGAAAACTGGCCATCCTTTTGATTCAATCTAGTGACTCAAAACCCTATGGGATGACCTTCTGCAGCCTAAGTCACAATGGGATCCCATCCAGCTTCAGTACCTAACCTGTACCGCATTGAAATAGAAGTGAAATAAAGGAGCTAGAAAGCAGAATAGAGAAAGAGCCTCCCTGAGAAGTGCTGGAAATCATGTTGATACCATGTAGAGCTACTCCCTGAGGCGGTGTCCATAAGTCATACACACAGGATCAACTGGAGGGTCTCGGTTTGAGAATAATACAATACAAAACTGGAGTCTTCGTATGATAAAACATACTGCTAACAGCTTGCTCCTGACTATTGAGGATGAAAACATGTTAAGAGAGAAGAACACAATTTCAGTCAAGATATTGGACAACCATAAGGAGTGCGCAGAGTAAAATGTGTGTGTAAAAATCTGGTGAAAGTGTCCTTTTCAATTGCATATGAAAAAACTCAGCAGACTCTCCTCAGCTCCATAGGCACACTAGAGTCATCACCTACCCGATTTATCAAAAAACTTAACTGCCTGATTGAAATCTCTATTCAACGCAATTTCACCCGCTGGAGAACCTGCAGAAAGGTCTACCAAGAATGGAACAGATATGCGAAACTAACCATGTGTAAGCATGCATGCTTGTGGATGCATTATCCAATCTGCTAGGCTATATGCAATAGGCTTCTTCCTTGACTTCAACCACAACCACACCTCCCTTTGGATGCCATGCAGAATAATATGGTGACTTGCAACAATGGAGGAGAAGTGTGCACGATTTCTAGCTTTCCAGACAGACCACATCATGGACAACCAGATGGAGTTCCAAGCAGGGATGTTAGTGCCTCGTGGTGCAGCTACTGAGTGATCCAGCAAGCCTGGAACTATGGTAGAAGTGGTCTGTGGCAAGTGGCCTAGCCAAGAAGCAATACCTCTCCAGACATTACAAATTATAGTACACTCCGCAAAGAGGTGAGTGGTGGTCTCAGCTTGTATACCACATAAAGGGCAGGTAACCTCTTGGCTTAATGGAATGACACCTCTTCTCTGCAAGTTAGCTTTTGTAGGCACTGAGGATTGGATTAGCAGCCAAGCGAATATGCAGATTTTCTTAGGAGCATAACTAGCCCAAATAAGCTTAGTAAGTGCAGTGTGTTGAGGTGTAAAGTCATGCTGCGCACCTGAGGAGATGGCCCTGTAAGCATCGCATACTTTGTAATCCCCTGCCTGGTTCAACTTAAAGTTGTACTTATCCTCCAGCGTTGGATCTGGAGCAATACCCTGCAACAGCCCTGTCAACTCTGCAAGGTTGGTGTGCTCAATGACCCTAATGTTCCTTCTCCATCTCCAGCACCAATGCCAGGTATTTTCAATCCATAGCCCTGCCTCAGAAATGCAAATGTCCTTACACAGTTCATTTTGATACAGTCTAGGAAATCGAACAGACAGGGCAGTATTTTCATGCCACTTATCAGTCCAAAGCCTGATTTTATCCCCCTTCCCTAGCTTGAGTATGACATTGTCAGTAAACCATGATCCTTGAAGGGTCTCCTGCAGGTTACTCCACCAATTAGATGCATAATTTCTGCCCCTAGACCTACCAGTGACGTGGGGTTCACCAAGGGGGTGAGGGCCCTATAACCCGCAATGAAGTAAGTTGCACTACTCCCATATTTAGATCTCAGAATTTCAGAGGCTAAAGAGGGAGTATCATTGAGTAGTTGGAGCCCCCATTTCCCTAGCATAGCAGCATTAAAAGAGGCGAGGCAGCGTACTCCAAGTCCACCAGAGGCTAATGGAGAGGTGAGCTTCCCCCAGGAGGCTAGACACAGTTTGTTCTTGCCAGAAGAGCTGCCCCAGAAAAATTGTCTTTGTAAGGAGGACAATTTTTTGGTAATGGCCTTAGGTGCAGAAAAACAAGAAAAATAGTGGGTAGGCAGAGCAGATAACACCGCATTCAGGAGGGTCAACCTTCCTCCATATGACAACCACCTGTTTTCCCAAGCTGATAGTGTCTTGCTGAATTTGTCTAGAACAGGTTGCCATGCAGCTGTTCTGCGCATGTTGTCCCCAACCGATAGGCCCAAGTATCTAAATGGAATGACAGTAGATTGGTAGTGGAGGAAAGCGGCCATTTCAGCCAGGATGTGAGGCTGCACATTCACACCAATCAGTTTACTCTTACTGAAATTGATCCTCAGGCCCGAAACAAGCTCAAACTTGAGTAAGATTGCCTTGAAGGCCATAACTGAGTTCCATTCCGCTGCACCAAAGATGACAGTGTCATCCGCAAACTGCAAGTGAGAAACCAGAGTCTTGTTTCGGCCTATTAGCAATCCTTTGAACAAATTCAGTGAGATGGCCTTATTGAGCATTGCGGATAGAGCTTCAGCAGCCAGTAGGAATAGAAAAGGGGACAGTGGGTCGCCCTGTCTTATACCACATGAGGGGTAGAACTCCCTGGTTGGACTCCCATTCACAAGTATAGAAGTTGAGGATGATTCAAGTAGGCCTCTGATCCACCAATTCTAGCAAGGGGGAAACCCATGTTGGACATAATCTGCATCAAAAAGCTCCAGTTGACAGTGTCAAAAGCCTTCTCAAAATCGACCTTGAAGATTAGAGCCTGCTGCTTGAGTTTCTTAACCTCATCTATGATTTCATTAGCTGCAATTACACTGTCCAGCATTCTTCGTCCTTTGATGAATGCAGATTGGTTAATACTTATCAGACTGCTTATTACCTGACTTACACGGTTAGCAAGGACCTTTGAGATAATCTTAGGCATGCTGCCCATTAAGGATATTGGCCTATAGTCCTTGACTTGCAAAGGGTTTGATGATTTGGCCATTAGAGCAAGGTGGGAGGCATTGCTACCTTTAGCTAGTGTGCCAGTCCTATAAAACTCCCTCAATAGCTGCAGAATATCTGGCTTAAGCACCTGCAAGAAGTGTTTAATAAGGTGAAAATTCAAACCATCCGGGCCCGGGCTCTTGTGACTTCCACACTCAGAAATAGCTACCAGGATTTCGTCTTCAGTAAATGGACTTTACAATGACATCTTATGGTTCAGATCCAGTGACTGCAACCTCAATCTGAAGCATGGTCTAACAGACATTTTCTCTGTAAACCTATCCTTAAAGTGGTCGTAGAAGCAGCTTTTGATGTGCTCCGGTTCATCTAGATATACTGATCCACTCCAGATACCTGAAATCCTGTTTTTAGCTCTATGAGATATTAGACTGTTATGAAAGAAAGCAGAATTTTCGTCCCCTTTCTTCAACCACTGAATTCTGGATTTCTGATATGATATGCTACTGAG
>JAOWBN010196885.1:0-15141 GCA_028565015.1 Pinguicula moranensis
ATCACCATGCATTTTCTTTTAGCCTCAGAGCCTTCTTCTTATTTAATTTTTGGATTGCTTGATGAGCATGTATCATTTAAGATACCCGCACTCTTTCTCAAACTTATCAATTTACGAAGATAGACATTACTTGGTGATTCCTACTGCGCACATACCTACGGTTACAGAGCAATCCCGTGCCCTCAGGGCACGGGCAATATTCTAGTAATAAATATAAATCTGCACAGCACAATCATCTTGCACGTGCAACGGTTCCGATTGATTCTTCAGCACCGCTTGATGGAGGCCACCCGATCCTGTCAGCAAAGTAGCGGCTAGGATCAAGTTCATATGATCGAGTAACTGCCAGCTTTTAGACCATTAGATCTTTTCATGCATGTACGGTACAGATCATCTCTCTAAGTTTTAGGCGGTAAGTCATGTGATACGGTCTAAATTAATCCAGACATAAAAATTGCAGATTATGAATTACAACCGTCATATCAGTTCTAATAGCAAAAACACAAGATTGTGCCGCGTGCCATAACCAGTACATTTGATCAAATAACAGTGGATGACCGAGATCAAATCATTATGGGCAAAATAGTAACTTCACATTTACATTATCCACATCAATTCACTTTTACCCTGAGGAAGGTTCCAGTGTGGTTTAGGAAATTTATCTCTTCCTCCTATAATCACCACAAGCATGTGTGTGTATATATATATCCCTACTACGATAATCTTCTTCATCATCTATACTCAAGAAAAAAGACGCAGAAAACACACATTTCTGCATCTTTTTCAACATTACCAAAAGGGTCAGCCATGAAAACCCCAAATATGTTGATCCTCCTAGCCCTACTACAACTCCTCCGATATTTGTCGTCTACCGCCGCCGTGGATTACGAGGTCGTGAATGATGCAAACGGCTATCCCGGCGGCGCCCAGTTCGATTCGCTTATCGGGATCCCTTACACCAGAGAGATCATGCACGATATCAGCGTGTCCATGACCATTTGGGATATCTTGCAGCAGTACGATGAGGCGGACAAAAAGCAAGTTTGCAAAATTGCCACCTTAAAAGCTTAAACTAGATATCAACGTGTCCATTTGGGATGCTTATGCTAAGTATGAAACTTGATTTTTCATTATCGAACCGAAAATCCAAAAACTAAAAAATTTCGACTTTTCGATTTTTCAGTTAACCGAACATTATAACTTTTTAAAAATTAGGGTTTATGGTTAAAAAATTTATTTTCTAATTTTTTTTAGGGTATTAAGATTTTGTTTATGGGCTAGAATATAAAACTTATAAACTTATATCACTTATTAACTTATAAAACTTGTATAACTTATAAAATTTTAAAACTTATATAACTTAAAAATAACTTATAAACTTATATAACTAATAAATTTTAAAAACTTATATAACCTATAAACTTATATAACTTATAAAACTTAAAAACTTATATAACTTAAAAACTTATATAATTTATAAACTTATATAAAAATTATATATACTTTATTTACTTATAAACTTAAAAAATTTATAAACTTTCTATTTATATAAGAATTATATAAACTTTATTTACTTATAAACTTAGAAAATTTATAAAATTTGTATAAATTATAAACTTGTATAAGAATTATATAAACTTTATTTACTTAAAAACTTATAAAGTTTATAAACTTATATAAGAATTATATAAACTTTATTTTACTTATAAAGTTAGATTTTTGTTTGGAAATTTTCCCAGATTCAGTTTTGGAGTTTCTCCTATTAGTTACTATAAATCTTACAAAATTATAAAATTTAAAAACTTACAACTTATAAAATTTAATGAAAAAATGACAATATTTTATCTGTAATTTTAGTTATAATAAATCAAAAAAATTGTGAAAATATAATAAAAACCTCTACATAAAAAATAAATTTCGGTTATAATCATAATCGATCAGTTATAACCGAAATCGAAAATTTTTGGTTATGGTTTTCATAACTAAAATCAAATCGAATAGTTTTGGTTATTCAGTTCGGTTAACCATCGATTTTCAGTTAACCAAAAAAACGACGGTTATTTTGCTCAGCCCAACTTGCAGTACGATGAGGCGGACAAGAAGCATGCATTGCCTAAAAAGTTTAGTGGTAACTAAACCCAAGAGATAGTCTTATACAATGACAATGTTTGAAAAAATACAATAGATAAGAATCCAGGAGAACAAGGAAGAAGATGTAGATAAAATATTGATTGCATATACCACCACAGCCCAATAGTAGTGCATCGCCTGTACTATTCTGGGCCACTTGGATTTTTATTTTAATATAATTTTAATTACCCAAAAAAATTATAAAATAATTATAAAATACAGCCTAAAACTATAATATTACAACACAAGCCTTACTCTACTTAGGACCTATTTTGTATATATAATTATTTTTTTCTTTTATTTCTTATTTTGCTTCTCCTTCTTCTTTTATATTTTGAGTGTTTGGGGAAACAATGAAAAAATAAAAAAAGTTATAAAAATAGTATTTTGCAGTTAAAGTTTTTAAGAAAACTAAATAGTATTTGCAGTTAAATTTTTTAATATAACATTCATTTATTTACAAAATTGTCAGTGAAAGTAGAAGGAGGAAAAAAATAGTACCTTACCTACTTCAAAAAAAAAAGAATAAGGAGCATAATGAAGTTTTAAAATACTATTTTTGAAATAATTTTAAAGAAATGAAAAAAAAAATCAATTTTTTAAAAGGTACAAAACAAACTCTTTATAATTACATATAATATATCTCTAACAAGTGGACCTCAATTTTTTTTAATTGATATACCTATTATTTGTTTGTTTGTTTGTTAATTCCACCCTTTGAAAATTTATATGTTGTCCTAAAATTTGTTTCATTTTTCAAACAAAAGTTGACCCTTTAAAAATATATAAAATTTGTATTTTATCCTGCCACGTAAAATACTGTCTCCGCCCTCTCCCTGTAAGTGCCCGTGGTGAAGTTCTTTATCCAGCAGTCCGACGGCGCGGAGGCGATCACTTATGGCGAGCAGGTGAACGTGAGCGCCCTTTACCTCAAAGGTTACCAGGGCAACCTGAAATGGGAATTCACGTCCCTTCTACACCACGAGCTGACCCACGTTTTCCAGTGGATGAGCGAGGGGCGGACTCCGGTAGGATTGGTAGAACTTAGAAGGCGTGGCGGATTACATGATTCTCAAGTCAAACTAGTATCCGCGGGCGTTTGCGAATGGCTGCCAGGGCGAGAGATGGGTTCAGGGTTACGATTTCACGGCGAGGTTCTTGGAGTACTGCGAGGAGCTGCGATCAGGTTTTTGGCTGATCTGAATAAGATGATGAGGTTCGATTGCTCCGATGAGTACTTCGTGAAGCTTAAGGCCTGGGGAAGCCCGTTGGACAACTCTGGTCGGAATAGTAGGAAAAATATGAAAACATCACGCAGGTTTAGAGAGGATTTGTGATGTTTCATCAATTAGATATGAATTTTATGAGCTTCCCTTTAATGTTTGAGTTTTGCAATGTATATTGCTATGAGTCAAAAGTTTCTGAAGAATTTGCTCATTCAGATTTTTAAACCATGAACTTTTTGTAGCAAAGTATACTTCATACACATATATGGGAAGAACTATGAATTTTTAAGTTGCGGGTTACAAAGTTAGGTAGCGTTTGCAAATATTTCTATAAACTGTTTTGGGTGGTTCCACCACACTTTTTGGGGTGTTTGTCAAATATGCTTCCACTTTCACTTTAGAGGTTGTAAAACTAATTTAGCCTATAATCCAAAAGCATGGGCATAGGTGCTTCAGAGGTGGAAAGCATGCAATGACATTTTTGAAAATAAGTTAAATGTATATTTAAGTCATTTTTGTCCTAATAACATTTTAATAATCCAAAACTAACCTTCGATTTTTTTTTATAGAAAATCATAAGTTAGATTTTTTGAAGGGTATAATTGAATTTTTCTTTCATAAATATAAGAAAAACTATTTTGATTTAAAATTATTTGCAAACACTATTATTGTAATTTTTTTATGTAACACCACAATTTTTGCAAACACGCCACTTTTTTTTATAAGTCACATAAAAAAAAAGTCACATAAGCCACTATTTTACAAATTAATTTTTTTTGAATTTTTTCCATTGCAAAGTGCTTTACAAAAGTATAAGTATTTGCAAACACACACTTAATATATCTTTTGGGGCAAAAGTGTACCTAGATGTTAATATCGGAAGATCTTCATCAATGATTCAAAAAAATAGTTTGCTGTGAAAAGTTTTCCCACCTTGATCGTGGGCCTCTTATTTTATGCGAGTTAAAATATTTAAAAAAAGAATCAAAATTGTTAGCAATTTCAAAAAAAATTAATCCAACATAACAAAAAAGAAATCAATTATTAACAAGAATATAATTGGAGCAACATACGAGACTGTCCCACAAACCTTGTGTCACGGTAGTGACTCCAAGCACGACCCCGGCGCGGTGCCCTAGCGTGTCGAGGGTCGAACGATGATGGATGGCATCATTCTGATGTGAGGTATCCTTCCGCGCACCCTAACGCGAACGACGTGCGCAGATTGCGAACGGCGTGCGCATAGATGGGAGGTAGCAAGTTCGTCGAGCACTTTTGAGATGCTAGGCAAACGGACTTCATTTCTACCGCACAATGAGTCATTGCTTGATGAATGCTCGAGGTAGAATTCGGAGATGATGACTTTGGTTCGGGACCGGCTGGTGAGCGGTCGTCCACGAACATCTCTCGGCCAAATTGAGAATTCGGGCGATTGGAGGACATTCTTACCACACACTTGGGTCTTGTGAAGACGGTGATGCAGTCATAATAGAGATTGGAGGAAGTCGGTCATGAAGCATGCCGGAGAGTAGAGTGCAGCTCGAGTTCATCGAGCGGCCAAAAGATTGTGTCGGACAATGAGAGTTTTCTATCGGTAACATGGGCAAAAGAATGCTATGTACCGAGACGGATTTAGAGTTTGACGCTTGTGGCACGTAGATGTGCGAGAAAGGTTGAAGATCGGTCGATGAGCGGCCGCGCAGGGGCACGCCAGTGCGCGCGAGCCAGCGCACACGCGAGAGTCCTACCGAGTGAAGAATTCTCCAGCCGCACGAAGACTGTTGAGCGACGTTCGAGAAAGTCGGCAGAGCGAAGAGTCCCGCACGCACCAGGCAGCGTCCAAGCAGTTCGACCGCATGGAGGATTTCTGCATGCCGAACAACGTCCGAAGAGTCCAAAAATGAAGAAAACCTCCGGATAGACATTGTTGTCATTGGATAGGGGATTTGTCCCTATCCAAACACGGATTCGAATCCGAGTGGGATTCGAATTCCTAGGGAAGTCTAGGCTTATAAATACATGAGGTATTGGGTTAGGCATAGACATGAAAAACAATTGCTCATAAACGTGAGAGAGTTTAGGAGAGCTTTTGTAAAGGCGTTGAATTATAAACGTCATAATTAGGAGCGTCTTGAGGTATTCGTTCCAAGCAAGTTGTAAGGTTGGGAGAGATACCAACCGGCCTTGTTTTCTTTGATTGAGTGAAAAAGAGCTTGACTCTATTTTGTGTTCTTGTTTCACAAGTTACAATGTTCGAGGGCTGACGGAGTTGGGAGCGATTCCGGCCGCACAAGGTTGTTTTATTTCGTCGGGCGTTCGAAAAATTTTAGTCCATAAAACACCCGAATGACAGTTGGTATCAGAGCGAGTTTGGAGTTTTTACAAAAATAGTTGCTCTTGCAAGTTACTTGTTCGACCTAAAAGTTACTTGTTCGTGGATTGACCGTTCGGAAGTCGTTGATGTCGTGCATGTACGATGGACGAGAAACTACGCTAAATCCAGGTCCGTGTTCGAGCAATGGAGGCTCGTCAAGCAAGGATTGAGGCCTACCATGGACCGATCCCGGATGCCACGATGAGTTGAGCGTGGCCGTGTTGGCGTGCCAATAAGAGCTTGACGATCTACCGAGCGAGATCGAGGCCCACGTCTTTCTAGTAAAGGATCAGATGGCGAGCGAGATCGAGGCCTTCCAGACGGAAGTCGAGCACAAGGCCGAGGCCTTGGCGACCGACATGACCCTATTAAAACGGGCAACCACTAATCCACGTGAGATCGATGGAGGACGTGCCATAGACTCCAAGATCAAAGTGCCCGAGCCAAAACCATTCACTGGTGTTCAAAATGCCAAAGAATTGGATAACTTCTTATGGGACATGGAAAATTATTTTCGTGCAGCCAAAGTCCGAGATGAGGACAAGGTTGAGGTCTCAACCATGTACCTAACCGGAGATGCGAAGATTTGGTGGAGGACAAGGGAAACAAGCTGTGAGCACGATGTTGTCACCGCTTGGGAGTACTTGAAGAAGGATCTGAAAACCCAATTCTTGCCGGCTAACACTGAATGGATTACTCGTGAAAACTTGAGGAAGTTGAAGCACAACGGGTCACCGCGTGAATATGTCAAGGAGTACACTTCCTTGATGCTGAATATTCACGACATGAGCGATGAGGATAAGTTGTTCAACTTCATGATCAACTTGCAACTTTGGGCGCAAGTGGAACTGCGGAGACAGGCGTCCAAGATGTGACCACAGCGATCACTGTGGTCGAAAGCCTCGTGGAATTAAAAAACGTGTCTAGTTCGACCGGTGACCCAAAGAAGAAGAAAGACTCACGGAAGTATGAGGGCCGTCCGAGAGATAAGTCTTGGATAACCAAGAGAAAGAACAAGGCCGAGAAAGGAAAAGGAAAGGTGATTTAGTCCAAAGGTGGTGCTAAACCCAAACCATCCAAGGAGAAAGGAGGTGAGACGAGTGATAGACCCAAATGATGCTTTATATGTGATGGTCCCCATCGTATGAAGGATTGCCAGAAGAAGAGCAAGCTGAACACCCTTGTGGCGTCGTCCGAGTCCTAGGAGATCGATGATGCTCGGCGCATGAGCACTATCCAGCGGCTGAGCGTCGTTCGTGTGACTACTCTCGGCCGGCATGCGTTGATGTACCTCCGAGTGATGGCAAAGGACCGAGAGATGTTGGCCCTGGTGGACATGGGAGCTTCCCATAATTTTCTGGGAGATTCGTGTGTGGCTAAGCTCGACCTTAAGCTTACGCCCCACACGGGCAAGTTGAAGGCCGCGAATTTGAGTGCTAAGCAGATCAAGGGCACCACGAAGGTAGAACTGAGAGCTGGCCCTTGGAAGGGATGAGTTGAGATGACCGTCGTCCACCTAGATGACTCTGATATGATTATATGCCAAGATTTCATGAACCTCACCGGTGCGATGTTGTGCCCCAAGCTCGGGGGAGTCTATTTCATGGAGCTGGGCTGCGTTGGATTCGAGCCCGCTGTGTATGATTGTTAAAGAGAAGGATAAAGGCAAAGGTGTGAAATTGATTTCAACTATGCAGTTGAAAGCTGGGATGAAGCAGGGGGACTTGACCGGAGTTGTGATCTTAATGGAGTCCCCGCCCGACCGTTCGACCGATGTGCCGAGTGAGGTGCCACACAAATCTACTCATGGGCCGTGCGGAGCGACCGATGTGCTGAAACTGTGTAGAGCATGGCACGGGTCGATCGATGAACTGCGTAGAGCATGCGAGATGTTGTGCGGAGCGCACAAGGTAGTGCACGGTGCAAGCGATGCGTCGGCCGATATGCCGAGACGCTCGACCGCTGTGCTGAGCATTTTGCCCGATACGCCGAGAATGATCGCCCGTGTCCTGGCATCGTTCGAAGATGTTTTTCCGCCCGAGCTGCTAAGAGAGTTGCCACCCTGCCGTGCGATAGACCATGCAATTGAGTTGGTCCCTAGTGCGAAGGCGCCCGCTCAAGCACCATATCGAATGGGACCGAAGGAGCTTGTTAAGTTTAGGAGGCAGCTAGATGAGTTGTTAGAGTGTGGGCACATTCAACTCTCAAAAGCCCCTTATGGATCGCCCGTGCTATTCCAGAGGAAACATGACTGAACGATGCGGTTGTGTGTGGACTACTATGCCTTGAACAAGGTCAAGGTGAAGAACAAGTATCCTATTCCGAATGCGACTGACCTCTTTGACAAGTTAGCATCAGCACAATACTTTTCGAAGATTGATCTTCGACCTGGGTATTGTCAAGTGAGGATTGCGCTCGGAGATGAGCCAAAAACTACCTGCGTGACGAGGTATAGCTCATACGAGTTCTTGGTTAAGCCCTTCGGCCTAACCAAGGCCCCAGCTACTTTTTGCAACATTATGAATGATGTGTTGTATGAGTACTTGGATCGGTTCATGGTCGTTTATTTGGACGACACAGTGGTGTATTCGTAATCACTAGCCGACCATAAGAAGCACTTAAGGGTGGTGCTTGAGAAACTGAGAACGCACAAGCTCTATGCCAAGATGAAGAAGTGCGAGTTTTGTAAGGACAAGATCAAGTTCCTTGGCCATATCATTAACAAAGGACACATCAAGATGGACCCGAGGAAAGTGGAAGTGGTCGTTGAGTGGACGGCCCCTTCAAAGGTCCCTAAGCTAAGGAGTTTCCTTGGCCTAACCAACTACTACCGTCGGTTCATCAAGGGATACTCGAAACTTACTTTGCCCTTGACCAACCTACTGAAGAAGGATCAGTCGTGGAGATGGAGTGATACTTGTGAGCAAGCCTTCAATGCCCTGAAGAAGGCCATCTCCACCGAACCGATATTGAGATTGTCGGCCTACGACAAGCCATTCGAGGTTCAGGTTGATGCAAGCGACCGGGCGCTGGGATGTGTACTTGTGCAGGACAGGCATCCGATTGCGTTCGAGAGCCGAAAGCTCAAGGATGCCGAGCAACGTTACTTGACTCATGAGAAGGAGATGATGGCCGTAGTGCATTTCCTAGAGGTGTGGCGACTTGCTCGGTACAAAGTTTGTGGTGGTGACCGATAATGTTGCCAATACCTATTTTCGCACGCAACGGAAGGTGACCCCTAAACAGGCGAGATGGTAAGAGTTTCTTGGAGAGTTCGACTTTGAGTGGATCCATCGTCCGGGGATCCATAACAATGTTGTTGATGCCTTGAGTAGGAAAGATGTGAAGGAGTACGTAATCGCCCTACACTTGGTGGAGTCCGAATTTACGGACCAAGTGTGAGCCATCGTGCTGAATGATGCCTTGTACCAAAGGCTCGTGAAAGAAGTTAGGGAGGGGGTCGCAAAACATTACTACCTTGAAGATGATCTCTTGTATGCAAAAGGGGGACGTGTTTTTGTCCCTAATTCGGATTTGCGGCGCACACTCTTGAGGGAGACGCATGATCCGAGATGAGCAGGCCATGCAAGAGCCGAGAGGATGATGGCACTCTTGTCTCGGCATTACTATTGGCCTAAGATGAAGAGGAACGTTGAGGATTACGTTCG
This sequence comes from Pinguicula moranensis, assembly GCA_028565015.1. NCBI lineage: Eukaryota > Viridiplantae > Streptophyta > Magnoliopsida > Lamiales > Lentibulariaceae > Pinguicula > Pinguicula moranensis. The sequence continues at coordinate 9,399 of JAOWBN010196885.1, forward strand.
AACGTGTCTTGTTTGCCAATTAGACAAGACCGAACGGAAGAAAGAATCAGGTTTGTTGCAAACGTTGCCTATACCCGAGAGACCATGGCAATCCATCTCCATGGACTTCAATACTTCATTACCAAATTTCCTAAGATCCAAGGCATGGCTTCCATCTTAGTTGTCGTGTGTCGACTATCTAAGTATGTGGTCTTCATTCCTGCCCCGGATAAGTGTTCAGCACAAGTGGCGGCCGAGCTTATGTTCAAGCATGTGGTGAAGTATTTTGGGATCCCTGAGGATATCGTGAGCGATAGGGACACCCGCTTCATGGGACACTTCTGGACAATGTTGTTTAAGTTGATGGGCACGGATTTGAAGTTCTCGACCGCAAATCATCCACAGACCGATGGCCAGACGGAGAGGATGAATGCTCTTTTGGAGGAGTATTTGAGGCATTATGGGACAGTTAGTCAGAAGGAGTGGGTGGAACTACTAGACTTGGCACAATTTTGCTACAATTTGCACAAGTCGTCCATCACCACAATGAGCCCGTTTGAGATGGTGAATGGCCAACAGCCTTCCACACCGTACGATATTGTTGCTCGCGTGCCAGGCCTGAGATGCCATGGTGAGCATCGCTATGCCCGTACCAAGCAGGAGATCTTGGATGAGGCGCGCGATAACCTGGGAAGGCCCAACGACGCATGAAGAGATATGCCGACTGAGGCCATCATCCAGTCGAGTTTGAAGTTGGTGAGTTAGTGTTGCTGAAACAAACCACACATATTTGGAGATGTATTACGGCATTAGCTCCAAGAAGATTCAAAAGGCATTGGTACCGAGGTATGATGACCCTTTTAAAGTGTTGCACCGAGTAGGCAATGTTGGCTACCATTTGAACCTGCCTGACCGCATGAATCTACATCATACGTTTCATGTGAGTTTCATGAAACGTTTTCATGTGGACATGACCAATGAGGGCCGGAGGCAGGCTAAGCGGGCGGTGCCCGTGATAACTTCTCAATCTGAGAAGGGCATCCACAAGATACTTGACCGAAAGGCAGAGCTAGAGAGCCAGAATCAAAGAATTTTCTTTTTGATTAATTGGAGGGGTGAGACCGAAGCCGATGCTACATAGGAGCAAGAGTGCAACTTGTGGCAGTTTGAGGATGAGCTGAAAGATTTTGAGGCCAGGAGGAAGGCTAGTGAACGGTCGATGCGGCCATCAACTTCATCCGGTGGGGGTGGACAGTCACGGCAGTGAATCCTGGCACGGCCCCGGCGTAGTGCACTAGCGCGCCGAGGGTCGAACGATGATACGCAAGGCATCGAACAAGATGGATGGTATCGGTCGGGTGCGAGGCATCCTACCGCACACCCCAGCGCGAACGACGTGCACAGATTGCGAACGGTGTGCGCATAGATGGGAGGTAGCAAGTTTGTCGAGCACTTTTGAGATGTTGGGCAAACGGACTTCACTTCTACCGCACAATGAGGCATTTCTTGATGAACGCTCGAGGCAGAATTCGAATATGGTGACTTTTGTTCGGGACCGGTCGTCCACGAACAATTCTCGGCCAAGTTGAGAATTTGGGCGATAGGAGGACATGCTTACCGCACACTTGGGTCTTGTGAAGACGGTGATGCAGTCAGAATGGAGATTGGAAGAAGTTGGTCATGAAGCATGCCGAAGAGTAGAGTGAGCTCGAGTTCATTGAGAGACCGAAGTATTGTGTCGGATAAGAAGAGTTTTCTATAGGCAACATGGGCAAAAGAATGCTATGTGCCGAGATGGATTTCGAGTTTGATGCTTGTGGCACGTAGATGTGCAGGAAAGGTCTATGAGCGGCCGAAGACCGGTCTATGAGCGGCCAACAAGGCACAGGGGGCACGCCAGTCCGCGCGCGCACACGAGAGTCCTGCCGAGTAAATGATTCTCCAGTTGCACGGAGACTGCTGAGCGACGTCCGAGCAAAGAGTCCCGCGCGCGCCAGGCAGCATCCTAGCAGTTCGACCGCATGGAGGAGTCTTGCGTGCCGAACGACGTCCGAAGAGTCCAAAAATGAAGGAAACCTCCGGATAGACATTGTTGCCATCGGATAGGGGATTTGTCCCTATCCAAACACAGATTCGAATCCGAGTGGGATTCGAATTCCTAGGAAAGTTTAGGCCTATAAATACAAGAGGTATTGGCTAGGCTTAGACATGAAAAAAGAATAGCTCATAAACGTGAGAGTGTTTAGGAGAGCTTTTGTAAGGCGTTGAATTATAAAACGTCCTAGTGTTTAGGAGTGCTTTTGTAAGGCGTTTTATTTGATTGAGTGAAAATGAGCTTGGCTTTATTTTGTGTTATTGTTTAACAAGTTACAACGAGGGCCGACGGAGTCGGGAGCAATTCCGGTCGCACAAGGTTGTTTTATTCTGCCAGGCGTTCGAAAAATTTTAGTCCGTAAAACACCCGTGTGACAAGTAGCAATTCGGTGCAATAACTAGTTCTTTTAGAGATATATTAAAAATATATATTTTTTTATAAAATTATTATTATGAATGTCCATTCAACCCTCATAAACCTCCCTCTAAATCAATAAATGGATGGTTATTTCATCTCTCCCAATAGATATATGTTTTCAATTGTGCCCCTACAAGTTATACTCCTATGAAGTTTATAAATAGTTGCTCATGTCTTTATAAAATAGATAGGATAAATGAATGAAATAAGATTTTTCTTTATTTTTTCTTTACTAGTTTTCCTAAATCCTAACCCTAATATTTGTTGTATTCAGTTATTCATATACAACCCATTCGGGGTATCTTATTCTTGGTACTTCTCACTTGAACAAGTTGGCCAACTTGTGGCGACATTCGTTATTTCCATTACATCGTGATCGCGGCTCCATCCCGGTGGATGTTAAGGTTTGGTCATTTGGTAGGGGGTGCCTCGAATAGACTTCAGTTTTGATCCCTTTGAACATATTCCAGTTATATGCAAGGGGTTTGATTCTCCAACCAACTTCTTTTCGAAGTCTCCACTGAACGATCTTTGAGTTAAGCCTGTCTCCTTGTCCTTGGGCATTATTCTTTTTTTTTAAACAACATCAAATAGATTTAGAAAAAAGGTCCGTATAACCTTACTCTATTTTATATATTTTGAGATACATAAATATACAAGACATATTTTCCCTCCCAAAATTTTATATGGTATCGGAACATGTTCGAATCCGGTGACTAGATCCCCTTCCAAAAATAATTTTCACTTCATTCCAGAAAAATATGGAAAATGGGAATTCCTGAATAATCAATGATATCTCGGCTAACGAATAGAAATTTACATTGATACAAGTCAGGTTGATTAAATAACCTATTTCGGGATTAAGGGGGTTGGTTATTTCGGGATTTAAATATCGATTAACAAATAGAAATTTATATGGATAACTCATGAAATCCGTTGGACACCAAATATTATACTATCAAGAATAACTCACAAATATACGAAGTAGAGATAAGTTTCCCTCGAGTTCGGAAATATGTAATGATTCTGGGTCTCTTCCAAACATAGATTTCGTCATCCTAATCGCTACTCTATAAAAAATGAAAGTGGATAAAGGTTTGATGTTTTGTTTGATTTAATTAATAACTAAAAATAAAATACCTACGAGAACTAGCCTAAAATCTAGAGAAAGCCTAGGGTTCTAATGTTGAGAAGGTATGGGTTCCGGCTTTTCTTGCTCACATGATGAATCAAAGAGGGATTCTAGCAAGCAATACCTAGGGATCCCTTTGACGGTGTAATTCCCCAAGTTAGGTATTATTTGTTCATCCTTTAAGCCCAATAGAGTTCCGTTCGGTGGCGGGAGACTCTAAATTACTTAGCTCCACCTACAGACTAATTCCCCCTAATCATAATAGTAAAGATCAACAAAGTTTTGTCAATGATTGAAAAAAATGTTCCATGACTAAATAACCACTTGGACTAGCCACAAATCCTATTTTCTAGCCTAGGAACTTCTTTAATATAGCTATTAGGAACTGGGTATTGGTCATTCTCCTAATCTCTGGGCTAGTTGTTGGGTTATGGTCAGTATCCACCTAACCTCTATGTTGCTTGCAATTGCCTAGGACAGTGGTCAATGATGAAATCAATAAAAAATGTGTGAAGGATGCTTGTGGCTGCTTCACTTATCTCCTTGATTTACATCATATAATTCATAGATAGAAGAGATACAAAGAAATAAGTATAAGATGTTCGACCGTATTCCCCAATAATTGCCTATCTTTCTCATTAGCCAATATGCCAATTCATAGAGTTTATACAAGGGTATATCGGTATTTTCTATGGATATGACAGTGAACCATGTGCCCCACTTGTGGGCGGTGGGTGGTGGGCGATTGCGTGTTATCTTCTATGTTGGTTGCTAATGGAGGATGTGCTTATTGGGAAGCGACTGTCCAGTCCTTGTTTAGGGAACGGAGGGATGTACATACATACTTACCTCGAATGATCTTGTGGGCGATACAACGTCATTTCTCCTCGAGCTCATGTTATGCGATGGTTAACCATATATACAACTAGTGGACGGTAGGGGTGCTTATTCGGAAATTTTTGACGGAAATGGGCATTTCCATTTCCGTTCTGAACTCAGTTCGGAAGGAAATTTTCGTTCCATTTCCGTTCCGAATTACCCTATTTTCGTTCGGAATTGGAACGAAATTTTTTGAATTTTCGATTAGAAATGGAAATGGAAATTCCCATTTTCATTTCCGATTTTCGATTACTATTCATTATGTTTTGAAGTGAAAAATGTTCCATTTGCATTTCCATTTCCGATTACTGCTTATTGTGTTTTGCAGTGAAAAACGTTCCATTTCCATTTCCATTTTCATTTAAATTCAAATTGAGTATGGAAATCGAGTCTTGGTGGCTCAAGTAGTGAGCAACTAAACCTCACAACTATGAGGTTCAGGGATCGTTACCCGCCTGGGTCGCAAAACGGAAACGGCCTTTTTGTATAATTACAAGGGTAAGGCCGCGTACATCAGACCCCAACTTAGTTGGGAATATACTTGGTAAAGTTAAGTATGGAAATCGAAAATTTCAATTTTCGATCACCTATTTTCATTTTTGTTCCAAACTCAGTTCGGAAGGAAATTTATGTTCCATTTCTGTTCCATTATCCCGAATAAGACTTTGGAAGCGGAACTCGGAAACGGAAATTTTCGGAAATGGAAATTTCCGATTTCAAAATAAGCACCCCTAGTGGGCGGTGATTGCCAATTTCTTGTCGGAGGACAAATGTGCCTACCTCAAGGGAGCTTCCAGTTGGCATGAGGTCGTTCCTCCCTGGGCCTGTATGTGAAGGCACCACATGGATTATTTGGGTTGTGGCTAGTCTTTGCGATGCCTTTGTATTTGGCGAATTTTCTCCTTGCGGCAACGAACGAGCCCAATACTTGATGGGCTTTTACCAATCTTTTTCTGGTCCATTCCGAACCCCAACCAATTAATAGTTGCCATAGAATTAAGATCAATATACAAGAAATAACTCCCAATTTTAATTTCCCAAATCTAAAATCCCCATTTAACTCCACATCCACAATCCACAACCCACAACATACCCAGTATATTCCCAACTAAGTTGGGGTCTGGGGTGTCAGATGTACGCGGCCTTACCCCTTGTCTTTATACAAAGAGGCCATTTCCGTTGCGACCCAATATGCATTGCGTCATTTGATGTATTGAGTTCCAGCAACTTCACTAAATAGA
>JAOWBN010196896.1:0-27159 GCA_028565015.1 Pinguicula moranensis
TTCTCGATATGACATCTTCTTGCTTATGTCGCATCCCCAGCCCTCGTATGTTGTAGGATAATAATTGCATTAAGACTTCACTCTGTCTCCTGGGGTAACTTGAATAATCTCCATGTCATCTAATACTAGCTCCCCTGCTCCTGCAGAGTTTTCAAATTCCATTCTGTCCCTTGACTCCAGTTCTGAGAATTTCTTCAATAATCCTGCTTCCCTACCAGATACGTTAATTCCCAGCTTTAGTCCAAACTATAGGAGTTGGAGAGGCCTCCCATCTATGCTGATTACAACTGGTCGTTTACCCAGTGATCTTCCTTGTTGGTCTTGCAGTTGTTTGAGCTCTTCCCTTTTAGTTGCAATTTGTTGATCAATTTGATCTGAAATTTACAATTCATGGTGCTCATCATTCAGCTGTGAAAGGTGTTTGAATCTATTCTTCAGATTGGACTGTATCTGACCGTTAGAGGAACTCGCTTTATCTGTTATATTCATCTCATGTCCTTGCAGGCCGCAGTAATTAGTCTTTGAGATCGGCTTGCTTATATTTGATGGGTGGCCCAGTAAATTTGCTTTGTCCCGAACTAATGGACATGGTCCAGTCAACGGTGGAAATTCCTTCTCAAAATTTTTGTTTCCCACCTTTCCTATCGAATTCGGATCTTTTCGCCTCCAACCCATCACCATTCTCTGTCCCACTGTCCGCTCTGCATCTCGACGACTTTTTGCCTACAAATCTGTCCAATCACTCCAGTCAGTATATCGAACATAATCCTTATTTTTACCCTTCTCTCCTCCAACCGGAATAGTATTTTTTCCGACGATGGTTTCTACGGATTCTTCTGTTATCTGTATTGGGCAAGTCCTACCTTCGATGGTAGCTTCTAAATAATTAGAGATTTGACATGATAACCATGTTCGAATCAGAACTCGCCCAGCCCTAAAGTTTCTTCTGGCAGTATATTCAATATCCACCAATAGGCATTTGCCTAGTTTTCGTGTAACCCATCTGTAGAATCGGTTACCCTGGCACCTAATTGGAACTCCATCCACAACGACCCAACAATTTCTTTCCTTTTCCATCGTTTCATCTTCCTCATTCCAAGCTCCGACTCTTTTTACACTTTTAGTGCTATGGTAGGGTTAAATTCTGATAAGAATTTCTTCTGATGTACCTCGTCTTTGATCAGTACTAGATAAGTATTTCTAGCTTGTACCGAAGCGATGGAGATATCTGTGAAGTCTAATTCTTTTGGCAGAATTTCAAATTGCGTCACATCCTTTCCTTCAATTAATTCAAATATCGCTGCCCAGTTTAGCCACTCTTGCTCCTCCTTAGTTGGGATAAAGTTGTCTTCCATTCTTGGTGCCGGTGATCTTTGCTAACCTCTTCTAGCTGGATTTTGCACTGCAGATGTTCCACTATCCTCCTCTCTAGCATAGCGTGGATGATTTAATTTGATCTTGTAACTTCCCACCCAAATACCATCAAGAAGCTTATCCAATTCGCAGCTCAAGCGCTTATATGTGACAAATCCAAATTGCTGCCCAGCTTTATCTAGCTTACGAGGGATGTAGACATCCGTGCAGAGTCCATAATTTTGAAACACTCGATACATCTCAGCAGATCTGTACATATCTTGTATGTTTGTGAAATATAATACCACTGAATCTTCTTTCATCTTTTGAATCCTCTGCACTTTTCGTTCCTGCGTTTGTCTGTAGCACTCTTGAGTTTCTCTTTGCCGACATTGTTCATCTCTGCGCATCTTTTGAATATCTTTGGCTCCACGTCCCATATTTCAAATGGCAGATTTTCTATTCACAACTAATGATCCTCCAACCAAGATCAGAATTCCACCAGGAGATAACCCTACTGTCGACCGCACCTGAAACAGTATATAAAAAGTTATTCCGGTAGAAATGTCCGGCGAAGATGAACACGAATTTTTTCCCCTGTATTGACCATTGTCTACATAGGGCAATTTTTGTTGTTGTTTCTCTCTTTAACTGGTCAAAAAATGCTTACAATAAAGTTGTAGTGAACCAACTTTTGGAAAAGCTTTCGTGAAGTTGACTTAAAAAGTTTATTCTCAAATGTTATTTTCTCAATAAATGCTATTTTTCAACAATTTGGCAATTATTCCTAAATTCTTTATTAATCTTTTTTTAAATTTCTTTCCTTATATTTAAGTACTATTTAAAAAGTTATAAAGTATCCAAAACATTGCATTATTGAATCACGTGTGTGTGATTATCCACTCTCACATGCCCACTCCAAGCTTTACCAACCACTTCAAGTTATGTGTACCCCAAGGGCAAACTTTGCACCCACCATCTATCTTATAATGCGGCAGTTGTCCACGTCACAATTTTCGGAAGGTGACGTGGACAACTCTGATTGGTCCAATTTTATTTTTTTTTGCGGGAGTTGTCCACGTCACAATTTCCGGAAGGTGACGTGGACAACTCTGATTGGTCCAATTTTATTTTATTTTTTATTTTATTGGTACAAATTCTAGACCCTTTACGCATGACCATTTTACATGTGCTGGTGTATGTTTTGTTCATGCTTGAGAAATACTTGTGCCCTGAGGACACGGGCAATTACTAGTGTCTAGTAGAAAGGCTGATGAATCTCTTCATGTAAGCTAAAGATTTCTTTTGTGTCCATAGTTATTTTCTCATTTTGCTTCTTTTTTTTATTTTATTTTATTTTGATTCTCATTCTTCGTTTTATTTTTTTCGTATTTGAATGTGTTGGTAAAACTATGAAAAAATTAAAAAAGTTATTAAAATAGTGTTTGCAATCAAATTTTATAAGATGATTAAATAGTGTTTGAAGTTAAATTTGATAATATAACTTTAATTTTTTTTTATGAAATTGTCATTAAAAGTAGAAATAGAAAGAAAAAAAAAGTAACATCCTACCTACTTTGGAAAAAAAAATGAGTTTTGGCTCTAAAAACGTTGAGAAATAAAAGTAGAAATGGAGTTTTAAAACATTTTTTTGAAATAATATGAAAAAAATGAGAAAAACAATCTGAAAAAATAGTAGTACAAAACAATACTTTAATAAATTACTATACCAAGAAGATACAAACTTCTCAAAACCTATTTTCGATATAATATTACGTAATCCCCTAAACCCTAAGATAAATTTTTAGTCAATAATGAACTAGGAGTGGGCAACAAAATCTGTCAATTATTCAGTTTAATTTCGGTTATGATTTTTTGTAATTGAAACTATTCGGTTATAATCGATCAATTTTGCCTGTAATCGAAAAGTGTTTTTTTTTTGTTTTTTTTGTTTTTAGAACGACATTGTTTTGATGATTTTTTCTTAAAAATAAAATTATGTTCAATCATTCGATTTATCGAACCGATAACCGAATAACAATTTTATTTTAATTATTTGGATAAGTTCTGAAATATCATAATTGAACCTTGTTCACTTCGATTACAATTATGGCCATAATTAAACTAAATAACCAATGTAACTCCACACTCTTCTCAAATATTAATCCACACTCTTCTCAAATATTAAATAAACTCAAACTAATTTCTAAAATATAGCTAAAATAACTACTTATTTAAAAAAAAATTGCATTAACAAATGGGAAAAAGAATTGTCTATTACAAATGAAATTTGAAGAGTCATCATTGACAATTCTTTTAGTTTTGTACTAATAATAAAATAGAGCAAAGACTCTATTAAATTTCAGTGCTTTTATTTAGTAAAATTGTTAGAACTCAATATATCAAATGACGTAATGCATATTGGTTCGTAACAAAAATGATCTCTTTATAAAATTACAAGGATAAGATCGCATACACTAATCCTCAGACCCCAACTTAATCGAGAATATACTATGTACGTTGTTATTGTAAATATGAAAATGAAGTGGAGGTGTTAGAGTTCGTTTACATTTTTTGGTTTGGACTTTCTTTCAACATACGATTTTCCCATGCTTAGCTTCCGACGCATATTGCCACTTTGCCAGTATAAAAACCTTTCTGAAGGAAAACAAAAATTAAACAAGGAATACAAGAAATAACTTTTACAACGGTAACTCAGAAATTTCATTAGAGGGATGAAATTTCCAGTCAGTCATTCCTGTATCAAATTAATCAATACAGAGCTGCAAATACGACCCAAATGAAGTTGATTTACGCCGATTGCCACCTCTGCAGGCAAGAATACTTCTTCCCTTCTTGTATGGAATTCTTTTCAGGTATATTTTTAAGCCGAGGAAGCCAATAGATTGCAGTAGTTTTTTGTTTCTTCTTTTTCTAGATTACAGTTAATATATGAAGATCAGACCATATGACCTGCAGATGAAGAACCAGAAGCACAGTCTTCAGCACGGACGCAGGTGCAGAAAACCTGAAGCTCTCTACAGGAATATCTATAATTGTGCACGTGAAATTGCATTAGAGCAGTCCTGCTTCAAACAGAGTTCGCCTCCTCAAAGTCTCATCTACCAGCTTGAAAGTTTTCTTCACAAGTTTCTGATCCAATGCAGTAGTTCTGTAGATCTTAAAGACCCGGTCAACACGATCTGGAGCAGTGCTCTGGAAATACAATTCCTCAAATTTTTTCTTCACAAACCTAAGTGTAAAAGAGCCAATATTTCCTTAGCTGTTTGACCATAGGAACAATATCTACTCTGCCACTTCCTGTTGCGGAAAACAAGTAGGGAGAGTGCTTACTCATATGCATGCTCGATCTCTTGTTTCCCTGTTGAAACTGATTGGTAATCTTTAAACCATTCACATGCATTTAGTGGGACCTACACGAACAAGGTGATCTACAGATCCAACCAAAGAAATAAAATTAAGAATATCTAATCTGTACTTACTTTCAAAACCTTCTTCTCAAATAAATCAAATTTGTTGAGAAACAACATGAAGGAAGTTTTCTGCAGGAGAAGAGCAGACTGTGATTTAACAGGTGCCAAAACACCAGCTTCGCACAAGTTATTTGAAGTGACAGAATGAAACCTCAAAGCAAGGTTGCTGTAGAACCCACTCAAAAAGTTCCTTGGTCTCCATCATCCGGTTCTGGTTATCATCTTCGTATAGAGTTTGATCATACCTGATCATAGTTGCCACAGATTGAAAATGCTACCATATCATAGTGAATAATATTAGTTAACTCAAAGGATACAAACTAAGTTCTACGAACTAAACAAGATGAATAGGAGCAGCATGGTCATTCAAAGTCATTCTAGAAAACTAGAAACATATAGATGGGGCACAGATTACTATTAAGAGAGAGCAATGGCTTTTATATCCACACACACACAGACATGCAGATATAAAGTAAATAAGAGAGTATAAGATTGGTACTCGCTTATGGCAGCACAAAATATCACCGCTGTGACACCCTCAAAAAGATGAATCCATCTTCTTCTTTCATTTTTCTGGCCGCCAACATCAAACAACCGGTATACTTCTCCACTTTTTTTATTCTGCCCTACGGGGCTGCAAGCATCCACATAATTAGCTACAAGGTCCAATTACCATCATCTAAATAGTAACTTCTATTGGCAAGGATGCAAATGCACAATGAGGGGAATTGAAGTATAAAAAAATTGAAGCGAAAGAAAAAAGAGAAAGAAAGGCACAAGATGACTGAGGTGCAGATTAAAATGGCCCCAGATCGTAAAAGCCGGGTTAAAACAAAGATAATCAAAATTCTTCTTTTGCATGGACTTGAGAAAATCTGGAATCACCTGAACTGGATTTCAACAACGCCTGTTGTCCGAACCCTGGCATGAAGAATGTCTTCCTGCATGGGAGAGCAGCAGAAACATATTTTTCAACTCTTATAAATTAAGTATTGACAAGTTACTCAAATTAAAATATGACAACAGCACTTTCTTTCATTATTTCATGTGAAGCTCGTTGAAATCTAACGCTGAACTTGTTTAAGACTTACAAGACGTATTAAAGTGAAGTTTATAATCTCTCACATCTTCACATACCTTGGTAGGTGTGTACTCGGGATCAGAGAACATTTGCAAATTTTCCATAAAGTAATGGGCACTATCTGGAAGTTGAAGTTCATTACCACGGGAATATGCTTCCTACCAATCATTACGAAAAAGCTCACTGGAAAGAAGTTCTATATTGACAAAAATCAAGGAACTTAATTAGAGTGTGCAATAGGTCATGTAGAAGAAGAACAGACCTGAATAGCATTATCCCGCCAGAGAGTTTCGATCTCATCAGCAATTGCTCTAGTTAGACATGGATAATCCAATCTTCCACCGATTTCTGAAAGTTTCTCCCCAATTTGCTGATGAGAAAAGAAGATTGAAGATCAATTTCGACTCCTGGAAACGACTTTCTGTATGATGTGATCGAATTGGCGAACATTGAGGAGCATAAAGAGGCATATACATAAATAAAATGGAACAGACCTTCTTTTCATCAGATACATGTAAATACGAGGAATCTACAACGCTTTGAGACAACACCTTCGATCCATCATATAGTATCTGCATGAAGCAATTCGAGCAAAAATAAGTTTTCTCCACGTACAGATTTATCCTAAATTGAATCAGTTAACTTTATCATACATTGAATCAACTGGAAATGAATATTTAGCACACTGCAAAAGGGAAACAACAAACAGACCCTTTCATATAATCATACTTTTATTGTCTGAAAAACATTGGCATGAATGACCGGAATGTAACTTTTTAGCTCAGCATCATTAAACCCACTCTGAAACAGTAACTTTATCTGCATAAAACCAAATAAATTATTTACTTGGGCTATCTTTAAGTAAAATGTAGCATAAAACATCACTTGTGATCTTAACAGAAAACATTCTATCTCGTCTTGCCTGCTTGAAAATGGTGGACTTCCCAGAATCTCCCGCACCTTAATCACAGGTAACACAAGCCATGAATAACGTAGAGAATGAAAACAAAGGGAAAAGAAATGATGATCTGACTGTAATCACAACCAGCAAGATTGATTAACTCTAAATGCTGATCGAATGGAAACATTAATTAGTATCCAAGATAGCATCAAGAAGAATGCTCGAGGTCCAGTATTCATAATCATGTCAACTATAATTATGGTAGCTGAATCTTGTAAACAGACACGATAATATACTGCCAGAAATTTGGTGCCAGCATTCAGGTGGCAGAAGGTTGAACTAGAAAATCGATAGATGGTCATGAAACAACTACGAGATTCGTTCAACCAGCAGTAAAATCAGAAACCAACTTCTTTTAGGGTTACCTAGTAACAAAAGTTTCTGGATATGTTTCTCCGCCTTAGTCTCTTGCTCTATTCGCCTTTCAATTTCTGCAGTCTGAAAGACTCAAGTGATTTCAGCATAAGAGAAAAAAGAATGGCAACTCATGTCTTAAACTTGCATCGAATTAAAAGCCGCACAAGGACTGACCTGTTCAATCTCTTCCGAATCAGCCCGATTGTGTTGTTGCCTACTGCAGAGTAAACCCATATTACCGAGCAGCGTAAACAGTACAAACACCATACAAAATACGCATACACTAAGGAGTAGCTAAGGTCCGATCAGAAATCCATTCCTCCTCCAACAATTCAGACAATGCCATTGAGCAGACAATACGGCATAACAAAAATCAATGACCAAGTTCGAAGAAGAAAGTTGAAATGGTGAAAGAGTATAGTCTGAAGTTTCTGTGAGTACTAGGTGGATGTGGTTATGGCATCTCGCGTCCCCGACGAGCATCAATGATCAATGGAGTAACGCAAATGTGGCGACAAAGGATGAGAGATTGCGACAGTGGCGGTGGGAAGGGGGAGAGAGAGAACTTTTCTGGGTTTGCTGGGTTGGCCGCGTGGGCGAGAAGGGTTTGTTGTGTCGTGTCAAGGTTTTATTAGCTGATTCGATTAGTGAGTCGAGAAGAGATCCAAACGTTTGACCAGTCAATGGTTATGACGTACGCACGGGTTGGGATTCAAACCCAAAGGAGGAGGAAAAATCTGATACGGGTGTGGACACGTACGCGTGAATGGCGTGCGACAGCTGTTAGTGGGATTGGGGATAAAGCTCTTGGCCAATATGATTCGACTTTTAAGTTCTTGTTACTAATTAATTAATAAATTATACAAACAAAATAAAAAATATTGTATGTATAAGCAAAGGAATCTTCAAAGAATATCAAATTTTTCTTATTTTATTTCTTCTCTCTTTTTTCTTCCTCAAAAAATCCTAAAGAAGGAAAAAGAGTACAAGATTTTATCATCCTTCCATGTTGGACACATCTTTGAGTTTTCTCATTTCGATCTATTTGATCAACTTTTCAAAAGTTGCGTTAGGTAGTACTTTAATGAATAAATCTGACGGATGGTCACTTGATCGAATTCATTGGATATTGATATTACCCTTTTCTTAAAGGTCATGTGTAAAGAAAAATTTGGGTAATATATGTTTCGTTCTATCATTTTAATGAAACTTTGTTTCAATTGAGCAAATGCAAGCTGCATTATCTTCCTAAAGAATAATTGAAATGTCTTTCTTAGTCTCAAGCCACACATTCCACGAATATGTTGGTTATGTTCCTTAATCAAATGCATTCATGACTTGCTTAATGAATTGCAAGGATTTTTGTATGGTGGAAATAAGTAGTGACTAATATTTGTTTAATAGAACGCTATGAAATAGTTGTGCCTCAACAAGTAAACAAATAACGTTGTGTAGATATGATAAATATTCAGCATGATCATAATCAATTAATTTCGAGTTAGAAACATTGGGATAATATAAACCCATATTCATTATTCCTCGAAGATACCGAAAAATGTGTTTGATTCTATTTCAGTGTCTTCTAGTTGTAAAAGAACTATATATTGCTAATAAATTTATTGCAAATGATATATCATGTCGTGTACTATTAGCAAGATACATTAGTGCTCCAATTACATTAAGATATGATATTTTAGGACCAAAACATTCACCACCGTCTTCATGAGGGCGGAATGGATCGTTCTTCACATCAAGTGATTTCATCACCATTGGTGTACTCGATGGATATGCTTCATTCATATAAAATATTTTAAGTACTTTGTCCAAATAATAAGATTGATGCACAAAAATTTCATCTTTTAAGTGCTCATTTTGAAAATCTAAACGCAATTTTATTTTTTCAAGGTCTTTCATTCAAATTCTTTCTTCAGACAAGCTACTACATTTGATAACTTTTCAGGAGTTTCAATAATATTTAAGTTATCTACCGAAACAGCAATGATGACAAGTTTTGATCTAAATCTCTTTATAAAAATATATGGGCATATTTGATCATTTGTATAGCCAGCATTTAATATATATGTGCTCAAACAATTGAACTACGTACCTTCAGATTTTTTTCAATCCATATAAGAATTTATTCAATTTAATCGAATAAATCTTTCAAAAATTTGAACTTTGTGCTACAGCCACTTTAAACCATTCAGGAATTTTCATATAAATATCATTTTCTAATTAGCCATATAAATAGGCTGTCACTACATCCATATGTCGCATCTCAAACTTTTTATGAATTGTTAGACTTATCAAATAACGAAATGTGATTGCATCCATCACATGAGAATAAGTCTTTTCATAACCAATATCTGATCTTTTGGTAAAACCTTGTACCATAAGTCATGCTTTATATCTCAAGATTTTATTTTTCTCATTTCTTTTTCGCACGAATACCCATTTATATCCGACTGGTTTTATACTTTTTGGTATAGGGACTAATGGTCCAAAAATTTCACATTTCTCTAAAGAACTTAACTCTGAAGTAATTGCTTCTTTCTATTTTGGCCAATAATGTCTGTCGTTTGCCACTTAGACCCATAGCATCTAAGTGGATTTCCGTATTAATAATCCATAACAAGTAATTCTTTCTAGTGATTTTCAAAGCCACAAACTCAAGTTTAGAAAAATTAGATATAATAATAATAATTAATTGTTTTTACCTCAGTACGAATGCTAGTAGCCCAGTAGTAGCGTCGTGCTGATAATGTGTTATGAACAAATTGACAAACTGTGTAAATAAAGTAATAAATATTGTACGTATAATCAAATGAATCTCTAAAGAATATTAAAGTTTTATTATCTCATTCTTTCGTTCTTTTCTCATTTTCAATCACCATATGCATATATTTATATATGAAGGATTAGAGTTGATATAGAACAACTTAAGTACAAAATAATAATTCATTGGATTCATGCAAATCGTCCACTATATTAGATAAAGTTGTAATCTTTTAGTCATACACCTCCTCATAAAGAATTATTTGCTCCAAAGTAAATTGAATCCTATATCGATTTTAGTTGTAGTCTTAAACATTAACTTTTGGCTTAAATTGTACAAAACTCAAATATGAATATTTGACAAGTCAACTCTACTTTTCTACTTTTAAGAAGTCAAAATTGTTTTATGCATCCACTGCAATCAAATGGTTTCTTAGTTTCTTTTTTATGCGAAACTGTTTTTAAGAGGACTTGTTATATGCAAAAAATTTCGTGGAGGATTTGTTCCTCCACCAGATGCAAGATGTTGGGGCCAGACTCCGGTATTATGACAGGGCTTGTCTAGTCAGCCGTTTGCCCGATCTTCCCGGAGAGTCGTACGGGTAGGTCCTTGTGGACTAGTCGACAATTAACTGGATACCACCGATCAACCAAAAAAACTTTGAAGAGTTCTTTGACGCAAAGTTTGAGTTTCTACAGATACTGACAATCTCCATGGAAATTCACGGAAGTTCCAAAATTTAGTAAACAAAAGATATTTTCAATGAAAATGTTGAGAAGAGTGTTAAGATTACATGTATTTGTCATATATTATATTTTTTTCATAAATACTATAAAATAAATTGTAAAAAGGTTAGTTTAGTCCTTTACATGTAATTAGGTATACGGGTTTTTCTCTTTAAACAATTCTTATAAGAACGGCCAATGGGCCGCAATGCAGCTAGATTTTTTTTTCAATTCTTTGAGTTTCCATATGGTATCTGAGCATAACAATTCTCTTTGATTTGTACTCTGTGAAATTTTCTTTCACTCTTCGTCTTCATGGCAGCTGGCGATCCAAAGAACAACCTGATTGTTGCTATTTTCGGCACAATGACTCCTATGGGCTGTGAGTCCATACGATTTTCTTCCGAGCGATCAACCCAGTAATGTAATCACACCGGTGGTATTTCACGGAAATAACTACGAAGAGTGGTCTCTTGCCGTGCGGGTCGCCCTTCGTGGTCTCCGCAAGTGGACGCATGTTGAAGGCAAGGTCCCAAAACCAATCGGCGAAAACGAGTTGGATGAATAGATGACACTTCAATCCCTGCTTGAATCGTGGATCCTTAACATGGTGGAGCCAAAGTTGCGGAAAACAACTTCGTATCGTGAGAATGTTGCACTTCTATGGGCTTATATGCACGAGCGATTCTCCGTGGGTAGCAGCGCTCGTTTGTACGAGATTAAGAATGAGCTCCATGGTTATAAACAACATGGTGAGCTGCTTGCATCATATTTTGGGTGTCTGACCCCTCTTTGGGACGAGATTGAAACATATGAGCCCCTGCTGTTGCACAGAAGGTTGCACTTGCGAGGTGACTAAAACTGCTCAGCGCCGAAGTGATGCAGAGAAACTTCATCAGTTTCTCGTGGAACTGTATGACCAGTATGGAATGATTCGGTCACAAATTTTGAGCTTGGATCCGCCGTCCATATTAATGCGTGCGTATTCAATGACAATGCGAGAAGAAACTTTGTCCACAATTGTGTGTACTCGTGATAATCGGACTGAGGCTGCTACGTTTGCCACTCAAAACCGTCGTGCGCCTGCTTCAGATGGTGATACTAACGTGATTCGTTGTGATCACTGCAAGCGTTGTGGGCATCATATAAAAAACTGATATGTCTTGAATGGCTACCTCGAAAATAGGGGCCATGGGAAGAAGGGGGTTGTGGCGGCAGAGGAGCAAGAGCTGTTGGTCGTCCTAATAACCGTGGTGATCCATCGTCTGCGCAGGGTCTTTACGTGAATGTGGCATCAACACAATCTGTGAATGCATCTACACAATCTGCATCAAATTCGAAGATCTCACTGCCAGAACTCACGGATGAACAATGGGTCACCGTCATTGAGGCGGCTAATGCTCATCGTTCCGGTGTGTTTGGCGACAAGTTGACTGGTAAGATGCAGGATTGGCTGGTTGATACTGGGGCACAGCATATGACCGGTTCTCATGCTAAATTACTTTATATGGAATCTATTCGTCCTTGCCTGTTAGCATGCCAAACGGCAATTCCTCATTGGCCACCAAGAAGGGCATCACGAATTTGGGGAACAATATTCATGTTGATGATGTGTTCTTAGTCCCGTCTATGAAATGCCCTCATTTCTGTCAACTCACTGAGCAATTAAATTGTGTTGTTGTATTTACTCATAAGTCTTGTGTTCTACAGGACCTGTCTACGAGGATGGTGATTGGAGCGGGGACACAGCGTGATGGGGTTTACTACTTGAATAGCTTGAAGATGCCGGCGGTTAAAGCTTCGGAAGTTGTTCACCAAGATGTTTGGCATAAAAGATTGGGTCATCCTTCTAGTCGTGTCTTGAAGCATTTTTCAGGGATTTCTAGTTCAGTTGGCTTGTTCCGTTGTGATGTTTGTTTTAAGGCAAAACGTACTTGTGCTTGTTTTTTCGACAGTTCCAATCGCGCTGCTTCTTGTTTTGATTTAATTCATTGTGATATTTAGGGTCCATATCGTATTAAATCCTCTACTGTTGCCACTTATTTTTTGACAATTGTTGATGACTATTCAAGTGCGGTGTGGATTTATTTAATGGCTTTGAAATCTGAAGTCAGGACAATACTTCCTCGTTTTTGTACCATGACTCTACGACAATTTGGAAAACAAGTCAAGTCTGTTCAAAGTGACAACGACAGTGAGTTTGTAAGTCTTAAAAACAATTTTGCCGATGAAGGAATTTTTCATAGGACTTCCATTGTTGAAACCCCTCAACAAAATGGACGAGTTGAAAGAAAGCATCAGCACATTCACAATGTCGCCGGGTTGCTCATGTTTCAGTCGCATGTTCCTGTCAATTATTGGGGAGAATGTGTATTTAGTATTGACTGCTGGTTTCTTAATCAATCGGACTCCAAGTCCGATTCTTGATCACAGTGTCACGATCTTCCGCTGAAGCGGAATATTGCTTTCTTGCAGCCACTACATGTGAGTTAAAATGATTGCGTGAATTATTAATGACACTTGGGGTTTCATCTGTTCTGCCTATGTGTATTCACTGTGACAGTCAGGCAGCAATGCACATTGCTGCTAATACAGTCTTTCACGAACGGATGAAGCATATCGAAATTGAATGTCATTTTGTCAGAGATGCCTTGAAGCAATGATTCATTTCAACAAATATATTCATGCATCTCAGCAAGTGGCTGATATCTTTACGAAAGCACTTAGGAATGACAAATTCTGCCAGTTTCGACACAAGTTGGGCATTCTTAATCTCCATGTTCCAATTTGAGGGAGGATGTTAAGATTACATGTATTTGTCATATATTGTATTTTTCCATAAATATTGTAAAGTAAATTGTAAAAATGTTAGTTTAGTCCTTTACATGTAATTAGGTATACGGGTTTTCTCTGTAAACAATTCTTATAAGAACGGCCAGTGCGCCGCAATGAAGCAAGGAAAATTTCCCAATTCTTTTGAGTTTCCACAAAGAGAGTGAGAACACAAATACATACGATAACATATATAAAGTAAACTAAACCCTAAACTAGATAGAAACCCAATACCAAAAATGGCTCAAACAATTCGCCCAACACTATATAGTCCAACGCTCTGCAAGCTAAGGGATACAACCAAGTAGAAGGTCAAGACTTTGAGATTTTCAGCCCCGTGGCTAAAGTAGAAACTGTAAGGCTCCTTCTAGTAGTAACATCTTCAAGTAATTGGCCTATCTAGCCATCTTCAATTAATTGGCCTATCTACCAGTTAGATGTCAATAATGACTTCTTGCATGGCTCACTTGATGAGGAAGTGTTTATGCATCCACATTTGGGATACAACAAGGCAAAGAAAAGTGAAGTTTGTCTGCTCAAAAAATTACTATATGGATTAAAACAGGTCTCACAATAGTGGAATCTGCAGTTCACTATGTAGGATCTAAGGGGTCGATTTCAAACATACCGAAGATTTTCAACTTCGGTCCAACCACGAAATCGAGACCCAAAACATTCTTAATTTGTGTAATAGATGTAAAGGATAGCCTTACTAACCTCAATCTCACCGGGGTCGGAAGAACTCGCCGGAATCTCGAACAACCCGAGCACGAATCAAAGAGAACGAAGACCACAAAGTCTCTTAGAAGACCTCTACCTGGAGCACTCCCTGATGAAGAGAAGCGGCTGCTAGACCATTTTCCGGCGAAGATCACGGCGACGAGAAATGTTTTCGTTCGGTCGGAATTTCATTTCTCACGAAAACGATGAGATAAGAACGCAGCGGAATATGAACGCGTGAAGAAGAAAACATCGTTATCTTCAACCGACCATTTATAAGAGATATACATCTCTTATAATTCAATTGGGCTTCACGGCCCAATTGAATACATGTCATGATTTGGGCTCGAATTTAATTCGAGCCCAATTGCAAATTAAATCTTTGGATTTAATCTCATTAAACCCGATAATATTGCAATTGAATTGGATGGTCTCACCAAAACCCAATTTATTCTCGTCCGTAAAATTTGCCAATTATGTCTCACATAGTAAATTATTTATTTCTTCAGTTCACCAGATAGAGCGACCCGATAGGATCCATATCTAAATCGGTACTATCATAAGCGGCATCTAGCAATACATTATGTTCCGATTTAATATAGATACATCGTGATCCTATAAATCCAATTTAGTATTTAATTCTTTCGTCACTTAATATCCAATAATTAATTTCAAGCGTAGGAATGTGTCATGCTTGACCATTAATCATTTTCTTGATATATCAGTAATTAATTGTTAATATGTGACCATCTCATAATCACAATTGCATGCGTAACAATTAATAAATAATACTGCATCAAGGGGCCCATGGATATTAATAATCTCATCTCTGATATGAGGTGGACAAAAGTATCATTTTGATATTCCATACATTCCAGCATAAATCGTGCATATTCGGGTAGCTTACCGTAATGACCCCTCAGTTACGAAAGGCGTTAGATAACCCCACGTGATACACATTCATTACCCATAATTATGAACATCTCAGATAACTGAATTAATACTATATGACTTTATCGATGACACAAACACAATCCATCCGGCAAGTCAAGTAGGTCGAGTTCAATATTCATGTACCACGTACATTCATATTTCATGCGATTAAACAGATACCTCGTATCAATGATCTGTGAAACATGATCACGCATTAATCCACATGCCAGTCGATATAGTCATCTAGTTATTCCCTTGCTAATGACTTTTAAAACTAGGGACTAATTTAAAGTTTGATAAAATTATGGAGCTTCACAATTTGAGTCATTAAACCAAATGATCCATAATATACATATCTAAAAATCAAGGAACAAAATGATTTTAGTAATCCAGTATACATTAAACTAACAAGAGGCCAATGTCTAGGTCACATACCTAACAGGATCCTTATTTGAGGATTGATTAAGCAATCTGAAGATGGTATTAGCAAGGTGTGAGGTCACCAATACAGAGCTAAATTGGGAGAAATGCTATTTCGTGGTTCAAGAAGGAATTGCTTTGGGACACAAGGTGTTAAGTTTGGGGATTGAAGTGGATAGAGCCAAGATTTGAAGTCATAGCCAGGCTACCACTACCTCCGTCCGTGAAGGGAGTTCGAAGTTTCTTGGACCATGTAGATTTTTACTGAAAATTCATTAAAGATTTCTTTCATATCACTAGAACATTATGCAAAATTCTTTAAAAAGGAGAATCATTCAACTGTGATGAGAAGTGTGTGGAAGCTTTCAACATGCTGAAGGAGAAACTTATAAGTACTCCAATTATTTGTGTACCAAATTGGGAGACACCATTTGAAATAATGTGTCAGGCAAGTGATTATTCCGTGGGAGTTGTGCTTGGGCAACTAAGGGTTTTCACACCATATATTATGCAAGCAGAACTATGAACGTCCCTGAACTTAATTATGCCACAATCAAGAAAGAGCTCCTGTCCATAATCTTTGCATTCAACAAATTTCGGCCATATGTCCTCGAGAGAAAGGTTTTGGTGTACGACGATCATTCTGCAAACAAATATCTAATGGTTAAAAAGGATGTAAAACCTCAGTTTATCCGTTGGGTTTTATTGCTACAAGAATTTGATATGAAAATCAAAGATAAGAAAGGTTCTGAAAATTTGGTGGCATCGCCTATCTCATCTTGAATGACATGGCCACAATATGACCGAATTTGATAAACTTTGTATCAATGACAATTTTCCGGATGAGACGTTATTGGCAGTGGAATCAAGCAAGGAGCTTTGGTATGCAGATTTTGTGAATTACAAGCAAGGAGCTTTGGTATGTAGATTTTGTTAATTACATTGCGTGTAATGTAATACCACCAGAATTATCTTATCAACAAAAGAAAAGTTTTTTTTCTCTCACGTGAAGTATTTCCTTTAGGATGAACCTATCTTATACAAATTATGTTTTGATCAAGTCATCCAAAGATGCATTCCCAAGGAAGATATGAGCTCTATCTTGAATCATTGCCATTCTCTAGAATGTGGAGGTCACTTTGGAGAAAACCGCACGACTGCCAAGGTTCCATAATACGGTTTTTATTGGCCATCTTTATTTAAGGATGTTCACTCATTTGTGATGACATGTGATCGATGCCAAAGGACAAGATAGATCTCCAGAAAGAATATGCCCTTACAACCCATCCTCAAAATGGAACTCTTTGATGTTTGGGTACTTGACTTCATGGGACCATTTCCACCTTATTTTTGGTCAAAGATACATTTGGGTGGTTTTGGATTAGGTATGTCAAACCTTGCAAGAAGTGTTGGCTCTTACGACTGTCCGACGAAAGCTTTGCATGACTTCTCCTCGAAGCACCGACAGGTACTCCTCGTCTTCTTCTATTTCCATTCCCTTGGTGACCATTCAACGTTGTCCCTCTTGGCAGGAGCTCAGGGTTCCTTGGTGGATCCATATCATCCACTCCATATCCGTTGTTCGCCATATGCTCTGGCTTTCCTTCTTATTCTCTCATAGTCCTCCCTAAATGATGGATATCATTAAGGGAGAGAGCAGATGTATAGATCACCTTCGTGCATAAACCTTCAAGAAATGCACTAGTCAGTTTGATGCAATAGGCTATAATAGCACATTCGAGATAATATAAAAGGCTGAAGATAAACTACAAGCTATACAAAAAGATAAGCATGCAACTAAGAAAATGGAATTTGTCGACATCCCCAGCAACATGCACCGAAACTTGACGTATTCTCTGCATAACAAGAACTCACACGTATACTAGCCAATATCGAACCAACAAGCTATCTTGAGATCAAATCTCACAAGTATTGGGGTTGCTATTTATCTTTATCTAAAACGATTAAAGGTTGATTGATTGATTATTAAGAAGTAATGGCTGGGACTAACTAACTAACCAGACTAGGTCAAAGACTAGGAGAAAGTCTACGGAATTCCTTCAAGAGAGAAGGTACGGTTTAAGTTCACTCAATATCGAGGGGGTTCATGCAGTTTGTTCTTAGTCTATCCTAGAGAGTCATTCTGGGCTAAAGGATCAGTTGATTCAAAAAATGAATGTTCTATCAGCAACTGGGCCGCTTCCAAGTACCGCTTCTTGAGTGTAACGCTGTCAATACGAATCAACTTTCTGATCTTAGATCCTACTTCCGTCATGATCTTCTCTAGCCATACACTTAGAATCATAAGATAACTTGCTCAATTTTATAGTTGTAAAACAAGGGGGACAGCGAGTGGGAGAAATGGAGACCTGAAAGCTTGGGAATCTTTGTGGGTGGCTTTCATGTGGTATATCTGGGGAGTAAGAAATAGGACTCATCAACTCATAAGAGAGAGGAGCATGAGAGTGAGTCCCATTTTTGTTATTACTTTCCGAGTCCGAGGGACTATCAACCTATGGAAAAAAAAAGAAAAAAAATCTCGTTTAGGTCCTGTCATTCCTAACATCTATCATTGGTCAACTAGCCTAGGAATTCTTTATTCTAGAATCAATAGCACGAGAAAGGTTTACCCTGATGTGATCCATAAGGCTTATCCTTTTACAAACTCACCTAATCCCTTACCCTTAGCGTGATTCTTGAGGGCATACCTTTTATAGCCTTGCCCTAAAAAATATTTAGAAGGGTACCTATCATACCCCTACCCTAAGGTCTTTCCTGATCAAGTGTCACTCTCTCAACTAAATCAACTAGATACATAGTCGTCTTCCCCAAAGCAGAGTTAAACCATAAACCAATACAAACTTGCACAAATAAACATTTTTGTTTGATAAGTGCACAAATAAACATATAATTGTAAAGCAGGTAGCTCATAGACAAACTAGCAAACAAATATCATTGACATGAATAAATAAGCAAGTAAGGATTTCTCCCCTTTGACAACGTTGACTCCACCTCTGTCACTAAGTGGGTGGCCTAAATCATATGGGAAAGACTCTTTCCTCCCTTCCTTGAGAAAACCCTAGCTTAACTTCTTGCCTAGGGTGAAAGACATAAATGATAGAGAGAAAGAAGGGATTTTCACCTTCAAAACCCTAGCCAAAAGTTATCTACAATGAAATGAAATGAAGTATTATATAGTGCTAAGTCAAAGTGAAGGTGAGATGGGGATTTCGGGGCCAAAACACTAGAAGTAGCACTGAAACATTGTGTGGGGTGGGTGCCTCGCAAGTTTGCCGCCTTAGAGGCAAGAGCTTGTTGAACTAGGGCGGGTGCCCTAGTCTTTGAAGTTATTTGAATGTTTGGAAAAGGCGGCCGTCGAGACGAATGAGGCGGGCGCCTTATGCAAATCTTCATTATTTGATGAAGGAGGTGGTCACTTGTATGAACATGCGGTCACCCTCATAATATTATATTTTCTTAATGAGAAGCTCAGGCGGGTGACTAAATATGGAGTCACTTCAAGACTTCGCAAAAATTAGATCTAAGTGTGAGGCAGGCGCCAAGAGAGCCGAGTAGGGCCTTCAAAGAATTGACGTCTCAAAATAGCTAGCGAAGGCGGGCACCATGCAGTTGAAGCGACCACACCTAAAAGAGTTGGCATATTAAATCGGCCATAGAGGCGGGCGCCTGGATATTGAGGCGGGTGCCTGGATATTGAGGCGGGCACTTTCGAGACTTGATTCTTTAAATAAACGGCAAAGCTATCGCCTTTAGTATAGAGGTGTTCGCCTCCATTGACTTGGCTTCCAACTTCTTGCTGAGGCTGGTGCCTCTAGTGTAAATCTTCTTTGTTTTCTCAATTTTGAGCTAGTTTCTTCTCCTTTTTGTGATTTTGACCTCAAAATTCCTAAAAACATGAAACAAGGCAAAACAAATAACAAAAGCAACACAAATGTACTTAAAAGCAAACAAAAGTTGGTAAAAATAACCGGACGAATTGGTATAAAATTGACTCATCAAAAATCAAAAAGAAAAAGTTAGTGTATTGCCCTTTATGACTATAAGCAATAGATTGACTAATGTTGAGCCTTCCTTTTCATATTTATGAGAAAATTCTAAAACTTTTCTGAAATCTAAGCCCATCTAATGTTGAGCCTTCATTTGAAATCTAAGCCCATCTACAGTCATGGATATATTAGGAATTTACCTAATACTAAATTTCTAGTATTTGATTTGAATCAATATTCCTTGTAAGAATTTTAATGGCATTAGAATTCATACCTATAAATATGAAATCTCTTAACTATTTGGGTTGAGAGAAAGGGAGAAAAATAATAGAGTGACGGGTGAGAGAAAAATTGAGAGATATGAGACTTGGGATGTGTCTCTCTATGTTTGCGTGACTTGTGAGATTTTCTCTATGTCTCCTAATTATTCTTTTTGTCTCTTTTACATCACGAGAATGTTGTTTTTTAGTAAATTAGTTCTCCTCTTCTCCCATGAACGTAGGCTTTCAGGCCGAACGATGTAAATTTTGTGTTGTTGCCTTCTTTTGTTATTTCTGCTTACATATGATCTGAAATATTTTCTAATAAATGGTATCAGGGCCTAGATTGTGAGAATTGGTTTTGGGTTTCAAAATCTATAATAAAATTGAAATCTTGATGATTTGGTATATGAGATTTGTTAAGAAAAAGAGGAAAGATTTTGAGCAAATCTCCCGCGTTGACCAGTGTCTTTGCTACTTTGACCGCCGATTTTTGAAGATTGAGAACTCCAATCCTGATGATTTTTGTATTGTTTGAAAGCCCATTGAAATAGGAACAAAAGCCCTATATTTTTACTGGTCATGTGTGTTTGGGAAGTGCCCCGATTTCATTAAATTTGATGAAAGTCGCTACTATCCGCGAAGGAACATGCAGTCAACTTCGACCAACGATTGCTGCAATTCTACAGCTCCAATTGTGACGATTTTGGTTCCATTGGAAATCCCATGGAATGAAAAAGAGAATACCTAAGGTTCGGTGATCAATTGTTCAGCTTTTGAGGCAAATTTCACACAAAATCGTGCACAGGTTTTAAGGTTTTTGTTGGATTATTTTTGAATTATTCAATTGACTGAATTTTTAAAGTTGTTTGTCGTAATTTTTGTAAATATGGTGATACCCCTGTTTACTTGGAGTTGTAATTGAGATATCTGAAACAACATTGTTAACTGTTTAGTTTATCTTCTAGTTGGTATGACAAGATAACAGTTGTGGTTTTAGTCAAGTTTGCGATGTGACTAATTTATGATGAAGGCAATATTGATGTTTTGGTTAAGGGATATGGATCTTGAAGAACTGGGAAATTGAAGCTAGACAAGAAGCCAGTTAAAGCATGGGATAAAAGTACAAGTAGCTTAAAACCATGGTAGTTGAAAAGTCGCGAATGATTGGAAACTTTGGAGCTAGGGAAGACTCATGGAAGCTAGTGCAATGTGGTAGCTTGAGAACTTGTGCTAGCTTATTAATTGTGGCTGGGGAGTTTCTGCTTGTGTTCCAATATTGATATTCACATTGGTTGCAAGAGTGAGAGTGGTGTGGAAGAGTTGAAAAGGAGATGTTCTCTTGGTGAGAACTGTTCGTCAATGTTGGAGATCATGATCTTGTTTTGAACAAACACAAAGAGTTTCTTTTGAATCAAGAAAGTACGAGTACTTTTACTACTTTGAAGCCTGTTGATACCTTGGGTATGATGATGAAATCCTCTTATGTTTGGCAAGTCAATATGAGCTTGACTTATGCACACCATGGAGTTACATCTAGGGATACTTAGAAAAGAAAATTAAGTTTGTTTGTGATACGAGAGAATTCAAGCAAGGGGATGATTGTTAAGAATTTTTCTAATATTAAATTCCTAATATTTGACTTGAATTAATATTTATTATAAGAATTCTAATAGTATTAGAATTCATGCGGATAAATAGGAGATCTCTTAACGATTGGGGTTGAGAGAGAGACATGTGAAAGAAAAATAGAGATGTGAGACTAGAGATGTGGCTCTCTGTGTCTGCGTGACTTGAGAGGTTTTCTCTGTGTCATCTGGCTATTCTATGTGTCTCCTTTGTATCACGATAATGTTGTTTCTTAGTAGATAAATTCTTTTTTTCTCCCATGAAAATAGGCTTTCAGGACAAATAATATAAATCTTGTGTTATTACCTTGTTTTATTATTTCCCCTTTCACATAATGTGGAATATTTCCAAGAAGTGGTATCAGGGTCTAGATTGTGAGATTTAGGTTTGGGTTTCAAGATCTATAATAAAATTGAAATCTTGATGATTTGTGATATTTGGGCACAAGATTTGTTAAGAAAAAAATTGAAGATTTTGAGCAAATCTCCTGCATTGATCAGTGATGCTGCTACTTTGACCACCGATTTTTGAAGATTGAGGACTGCGATTGTAATAATTTTGGTATCGTTTGAAAGTTCATTGAAATAAGAACAAAAACCCTATCTTTTCGTGGTCATGTGTGTTTAGGCCCAATTTCATCGAATTTGATAAAAGTCGTTGTTGTCTACGAAGGAACGTGCAATCAACTTTGACCAACAATTCTCGGAGTTCTATAGCTCCTATTGCAATGATTTTGATGCCATTGGAAAGTCCATTGAACGGCAAAGAGAAGCCTTAAGATGTGGTGGTCTAAAGTTTAGTGTATGAGGAAAATTTTGCAGAACATCGTGCGTGGATTTTAGACGTTTGTTGGAGTACTTTTTGGATTATCCAATTGGCTGAATTTTTGAAGCAGTTTGTGGTAATTTTTGTGTTCCAATATGTTTTGATATCCCTTTTATTTGGAGTTGAAATTGGGATATCTGAAAAAACACTGTTAGCTACTTTGTTTATCTTTTGCTTAGTATGACGAGATAACTTTTGTGGCTTGGGTCAAGTTTGCAATGTGTTTGAGTCAAAATGAAGGCAATCTTGACATTTGGGTTAACTGATGTGGATCTTTAATAATTGAAAAATTGAAGCTAGACAAGAAGCCAAAAACTTATGATAAAAGTTCAAGTCGCTTGAAACCATGGTAGTTGAGAAGAAGGGAAGGCTTGTAAGCTTTAGAGCTAGGTAAGTCTTGCGGTAGCTTGTTAATGGTGGATTGGGAGTGTCAACTAGTGTTCCAAAATCAATGATTCACTCTCGTTGCTAGAGTGAAAGTGGTGTGGAATTATTGAAAAATAGATGTTCTCTTTTGATGAGAAGTATTCATTTGTGTTTGTGACCATAATCATGTTTTGAGTAAACATAAATAGTTTCTGTATGATCAGTGAAGTTCGAGTACTTCTACTTATGTGTAGCTTGTTGGTCCCATGGATATGACGATGAAGCCCTCTTCTGTTCGCAAGTTCAAGATGAGCTTGAGAGGTGCACGCCATAGAGCTACCTCTGAATGGTTCTTGGAGAAGAAATCAAGTTTGTATGTGACATGAGAGAATTTAAGTCAATGGGGTGATTGTTAGAAATTTGCCTAATATTAAATTCCTAGTGTTTGACTTGAATTAATAATTCTTGTAAGAATTCTAATAGCATTAGAATTATTGCCTATAAATATGATATTTCTTAACTATTAGGATTGAGAGAGATGCAGAAAAATGAGAGAGGGATGAGTGAGAGAAACATAGAGAGATGTGAGACCTGGAATGTAGCTCTATATGTTTGCGTGACTTGAGAGTTTTTATCTGTATCTCCTAGTTATTCTTTGTGTCTACTTTGTATCATGAGAATGTTATTTCTTAGTGGATTGGTTCTCTTCTTTTCCACTGGACGTAACCTTTAGGTCGAACCATGTAAATCTTGTTGGCTTTTTTTTGTTAAGCCAAATTTTATATATAAGGAAAAATACAAAGTTATATACAAGATCAGAAGTAGGAGAAAATAATAAAACGAAGAAGAATAATAATAAAATACAATAATCATGCGTAGCCTTCATGGATCCTTACTGGAGTACAGCTACATTGATCAGTTAACCTTCAGCTATGCAGACTGTCATCAGTTCTTAGTGATGGCTACAGGTGTCATTACCGAAACCAAGAAGATCTTGGCTTATAGCTCAGCCTCCACACCTTATAGCATCCTAGTCTTATGATTGTTGCAATTTCTTGTAATATTGATCATTTAACTTTCAGTTGTGCAGGCTGCTATCAGATTAAGATTTGATAACTACAGGTGTCTTTACTGAGCCCAGATGTATCATGGTTTTAGCTCTACATGCTCACCTTATAGCATAATGGTCATGTGATTGTTGTGGTGCTCAGTTGAGGATTACCCCCTCGGAAGGTGTCATTCCTTCCTTTGTTTTCCTTTGCTTATATCTTTGTAGCTTCTTGCAATTCCATGCCACATCTATCGGTCATGTGCTCTTTCCCATCACATCTTCACAGTTACCGGTATGTTGCTGCAGATGAGTCCTCATTCCACAAACTGTTATCTGTGTTAGTGCAAAGTTGATACTGCATCTAATGTATCTTGTATTGTTGCCTTAATTTATTATTTTTGCTTTGACATAATTGGAATATTTCCAATTATTATAATAGCCACCCTATGAATCTTTCTTTGACTAGGTATGTTCCACGAGAGGTTTAATAGATTCCGAAAAGGACTAGAGTCATATAATGAAGCAATAATTTCATCAATGTTTACAACGGATTAAAGAATATAATGCGTCTTTCTGTGGCCAACATGAGAAAAATGTGGCGGAATAAAAAAAGGAGAGAAAGAGAGAAGTCGTGTCGCGAAAATTTGAGAGAAGTCGTGGCTACGACCAGGGGCAGAGCCAGGGGGGCCATGGCCCCCCGGAAAAAAAAAATTAAAAAAAAACAAAAACTTTTAGGCATATTTAAAAAAAAAAATTATTTTGGTCCCCCCATATTTTAGTAGCCTACGACGGTTCAAGTTGTGAATGATCGGGAGTTTCCGAAATGTCGATATAAGGGAGCAGTATATAACCAGAGGAATTATCGAGGATTTGGGGTGAAAACCCTAATTGTGAGTGGATAAGAGATGGGGAAGTGGAGGAGCGGCGATGAAGGGCGATGTTGATTTTCAAAAGGAAGACACTTTGAGCTTTGAGGCTGAATTTCTTTCGGAGCTCCTCTAGGACGTCGGCCTTTGTCTGCGGGGTACGCGGTACAGTAGAATTTTAGGAGGCGAAGATTCTGGATTAACAAAAAAGAGTTCGTTTTTATTTTTAAATTAATGGTGGCTTTAATTGTGGGATGGCAACGGCGGAGCCCGCCACTCCACCTGTTAAACTAACGGTGCTAATAGCGGGCACCACTAAAAGCCAACCCCAGTCTTTCATGCAAAAGTTTGTGTAAATATTGTGGTCGGTAATCAATGGTCCATTCGATTTGTAAGGGGATGCGTAATATTTTTTAATCAAGTAATCATTTTTGTAATGGAATGTGAATTCTAAAAATATTTATTATTGATAAAATAAATAATTTTTTCAAAAAACATTATTGAAAAAAATAAAAGGGGTGCAACGGGTTTAGGCCGTATAACCCGTTAAGCACCGAGATAGCCTGCAACATTTTAGCACGTTTTGCAAGAACTTGCACCATTTTGCAACAAGCTGCTACTTGGTTCTTACTTGGCCAACAATGCATGATTTTTTCAATTCAACAATATATAAGCAAGAACCTGCACCAGCTTTATTTATAGCAACCAAGGAAAAATTATTCGAATCCTGCCTTTGGCAGTACCCAATATGACAAACAATTTGAATAAAAACAAAAGATTCAATTGATAACATGTTCTCGGGATCAAGAGAATTTATATGTTCAAGTTAAAGGTACCAAGAAAGCCAACGGAGAGAATAGGGTTCACAAATTTGAACAAACACACGTTAAGAGAACAAATTCAAATATTCGAACAAAAAAACCTAAACAAAATCCCATGGATTTTGTTTTTAAGAATTCGAACAAAAAACCCTAAACAAAATCACATTTGAACAAAAAACTAGCCTAGCCTAGTGATTAACTTTTGGAGCTTGACCTTGGAATCCGCGACTAACAGGCGGCGGCAAAAATTGATGGAAGGAGTGGAATGCTGCGAGCGGCGAAAGTTTGGTTTTAGACTCCGTGCGGATGCGGTATGCGATGAGAGTTGAGAAGCCATTGAAACGTGAGTGTGAAAGTGAAACGTAAGGCTCTAACTAGTGGTCGGCATACAAGTGGGTAGGGCTAGCCGGCCCTGCCCGTAACAGATTGCCGGATGGAAAATCCAAACCAGAACGCCTATTTCAAGCAAGTGGGCCCAGCACGGCCCATTTTTATTACAGGCGAGTCAAAGCCCGCGAGTTTAGGCCGTGGGCCAACCATTTATTATTATTATTATTATTATTATTATTATTATAATAATAGCAAAAGTGGGATGGAAATTGGATTTGAACCCACAACCTCAAAATCAAGAATCCCATGCCTGAACCATTGGGCTACACCATTTGTTTAATAGAATTTTTTTTTTAATATTTGTAATAAAAAAAATGGTTGGGGAGGGCAAACCTGCAGGCTAAAAACTTGAGTTCGTGACTGCACCGTTGAAAAGATAGGTGGGCTAGCCCGCCCATTTTTTCCTTCCAGCTCGTCGCTTCCCGTTTTTAATCTGGCGGGTCAGGCCCGTTTAGCCCATTTTGGCGGGTGGACCAGGACAAGCGTGTTTGGTCCGACCCATTTGGCTACCTCTAGCTCTAATGTGTATTTTTTGTGCATTTATTTTAATAAAAACGGGCGGGTCAACCCATTTTTCTTATTGAATCGCCGCCGCCCATTTTTAAATGGGAGGCCCAAGCATATTAGCCCATTTTTCTCGAGCGGATGATGCAAATCAAATAGGCCTATTTCTTCTTTATGATTTTATACTTGTTGATCACTGCATGCTAAAATAAATAAAACGAGAGCGAGCATGGGTATGGCATCTAATTTGAGATGGTTATACAATCGTGGTGGTGTTCCATGTGCAGTGATCCAGCGCCAAGTGCAAACCTTGATTGTATCGAGCACCGTTGTTTCCTTTCTATAGTTTTTTTTTAGTTAAGCCAAAATTCATTAATAAAAGGATAATTGTACAAGTTTCTTACCAGCGGTAAGAAGATAGAAAAGAAAAGAAAAGAAAAGAAAAAAGATGAAAGGTACAAAAGTGAAAACAGACAATTGCTCAGGTACCCGGGACATATGCTACATGGATATAATATAAGGGTTGAGTAAGGTTAAGAGCAAGTGATCACATAACCCTCAGCTATGCAGGCTGTCTTAAAGACTACAGGGGTCATTATCTTACACGAAAACTCAGCTCAGCCTATGTACCTTATAGCATCCAGGTTAAAAGAGTGCAACTAAATCCCATAGAGCAATGACTCAAGGGATAAAGTAGCAGTGGTCTACTGACTTTCAACTATGCAGGCCGCCCGAGAGCTACAAGAGTCTTTACTGTAGTAGTGAGCAAAACTCAGCCTATTCACCTT
>JAOWBN010196897.1:0-15141 GCA_028565015.1 Pinguicula moranensis
AACTTTTTTTGAAAAAATGAAGAGTTATTTTTTGGCGGGAAGGTGCTTATAATTGGATTATAATTTTTAGAAGGCTGTGCAAAACAGGGCCTAAGCTGGATGCTTCTTATTTTTAATTTTTGTACAATTTAAAAAAGTGGTCACAGGTTTGCGAGTCTAGACCCGCAAACCAAGGGTCCCAAAAATGGAACCACTAACCTGACTGCTCTTGTTCTCGGGTTGGTCTAACCCAACAGGTTCGTGGTTCAGACCCGTGATCCCAATCCATGAAGTATGAACCCGGCCCAAAATGTACTGCTCTAGTCGTGATTGGTAAGAGATTTGAATTCCATATTCATTTTATTTGGCGGTTTTGCATTCAACATGTCTTTTTAAACAAATTTCAGTAATAATAAGTGTATCATGATTCAATCATAGATATTTGTAATCATTTTCCTTGATAGTCTAGGATAATATTTTTATACCTCCCGTTATCCTTTATAGGAATAGTTTTCCACTTTCAGTAGTTGTGCTAGCTTGTACTATCATATAGATGAACCAATTTTATAACTATTTTATGTAGACTATTTCGGTCTAATTTGGCTCAATATTAATAGGGGGATACACTTTTTTATATTTAATTCTCTTCCTTTTGTAATCACATGTCATTTAATGCTCTCTAGGAGAAAAGGAGAGAAAAATCCCCTAAAAGTCCCATAAATTCAAGATTTCAATTTAAGGTCGTGGCCCCAAATCTACAAGTCGCATCCTAGTCTAGATGCCACATATCTATTTTGGAGAAAAAATCGCACATGAAAGTATAGAATGATCATTTTGCCCTCATTCAGGGAAGTGGAAAACGCAGTCCAAGCTTCCCGAAGAAGCTATCTTTCACTAACTCCCCGAGGATGCTAACTCTAAAACATATCTCACGAGAGACAAGATAGAGAAACCATTATGTGAAGTTTTCAAATTCTGGAGATGTTTTCCATTCTGGGGACGTTCCTCCTGTAATCATGATTCAATTCTTTCTATCAAACCATTATGGGGAGGATTCTTTCCTGGGATTCGGGGAACAAGGTAGCAGATTCTTGGAGAGGAGCCATGGAGGAGAAGGAGGAGCTCCGACAACTCTCTATTCATCCAAGGGGGTTCTTACCTCTATGAACTTAACTTTCATTTATCTTTTTGTATGGCATAAACCTTATTTTGGCGCATGATGTAGTCACTTGTGAATTTAGTTGCGAACTTCAAATGTTTAAGCAATGGGCTACAACTCTTATCTATAAGAGCAATGTAACCCTTGTTATCTTAGTTGTGAATTTCTGATGTTTAGTTCTTTGAAGATGTTGTTATTGCTATTTGATTTTATTTTGCTTTTTTCCTAACTTGCATGTGTCTGGCTAACACTTGCATGTTCACTAAGCATAGTGGGAGGTCGAGAGACATAAACCATGCTAGGAATGGTCAAATCGACCATAATCGCAAGAGCATGAGAATGTCTATGTGGTTATTGCTACCATGTGTGAATTTCTTAAACGTAAAGCCTTTGGTATATTCAAGTATGACATCGAGAGATGCATGCTTATATATCATAGAGGGTTGCTTGAACTCACGAAAAACTTGTGACTAAAAGGAAAAAATCCGGTAGATAACAATACAACTAATCCAAAGAATAATCGTAGAAATAAACCTTCTAAGTTCACTAGATGGTGAAATAACTAGTCCTACATCTTCTATCCAAATATTGTTTGCTTTGGTATCCTATTTTTCAATTTTCTTTATTTTATTCTTGTTCATATTTTTATTTGTAGGTTTGTACCCTTTGTTGTTTGGTGCAAATTGCATAAAACTCACTAATTTTCGTGATTATTATCTACAATTTTTGTGGCTTGATATCCTTCTCATCACTCTATTACTTGTGCAACTTGTACACTTTTAAGTAGTGAATGCTACTAGTATTTGTGCATTACATATATACTTTCACTCTTCTAAATATGGGAGGATTTTGGGGATATTTTATTGGATTTCCTGTTCACATTCAACTTAAAAAATATTTTTCTGGCCCAAGGTTTTTTTCTATTAATTCGGATTTCTTTCTCCGCCTTCTTGTAACAAAGTCTATTCTTATTTTTTTGGCCTACCTTTATGTTCTTAGTTTTTTCTGAGAAATGTGCCCGCTGATGCCTTGTGTTATCGCTTGTCAGGAAAAAGAGGGAGGTTGATTCTCTCAGGATCACCTTGTATCAGTTTGCTGCTAAGGAACATGGCTTTAGAACATCAGGACACCTTCAAGCTTTTCAAATTCAAACTCTTTCTGAAAATATAGCTATTCTTAAACGGGATGTTAGCCATCATGCTTCTCTAGTTGCTGAGATGGACCAACTGAAGGATCTTTTACACCAAGTAATTGTATCGAAGTATTTCAAATTATGTGAAAGCGAAAATAACAAAATAATGCAACAATATAATATTTATATGGTTCGACCAGAAAGTCTACGTACATGGGAGAAGAGGAGAATCAATCCACTAATAAACAATATAATCGTGATACAATCGAGACACATAAAATAACTAGGAGACACAGAGAAAATCTCTTAAGTCACGTATACACAGAGAGTCGCATCCCAAGTTTTACATATCTCTATTTTTTTTTCAACCAGTCTCTCTACTTTTTCAGCCTCTTTCTCAACCTGAATAGTAACGAGATATCATATTTATAGGCATGACTAAGGTTGATGCTTCTGATAAGAGAAGAAATATTAATTCAAGTCAAACACTAGGAATTTAATATTAGATAAATTCCTAATAGGAATGACTAAGTTTTTTTTTTTTTGATAAGAAGGAATGACTAAGGTTGATGTTTCTGATCAAACCATAAAGCATGACACTCTTATGTGATGGATATTCTCCATGCCACACACATTCTGCAGTGGGGGATGACTTTTTTCTTCAATCATAGCCCATTACTGAAGAGGATGTGATTAATCTGAAGGTTGTTGTGCGTAACCTGAATGCAACATATTTGTAGGTGAAATAAGATACAGGTGGTGTGGGTGAGAGGGTGGATGGCATGTCCTACGTTTGTAGAAGATCCCAAGGGTGCTACTTGACATGGCATCGTACATTGAAATAGAGTCATTACCTCTATTGGTTTGGAAGCATGATAGAATCGTATTCTTTGGGTGAATATACTACAAACACGAACAATGGGAGGCTACCAATGTCCTCATATAATTCCACAACTCAAATCTCTTCTTTGAAAGTGGTGAAACAACAATCAAAGAAAATATGTATTTGTGTAGTTCTCAACGCATGAGAGTTTTGAAATCTTCTGTATTTCTCAATAGGGATGTGTACCCCCTTAAATGGGGAAGGAAAAGGAAGAATCCTATTTTGATTAGGATTAGACATGAATAGGGAACAATAAATCTTATACCTTAATTCTCGGTTATTAGCCATTTAATATAACCGATAACATTAACTATGAGTTTACCGTATTTATCAATAATTAATCCATAATTATTGATATCTTCCAACAGCTCCCACTCGGCTACATAAACTGTATTAACATAACACAATACATTCACACAGATCTCCCATGCTTCATACAAGAAATGAGTCATGCAACCAATAAATTGATAGTAGTGTCATATTAAGTTATCACTCAACTAACATGACACTTTCAAAATAACGATACCCCAAATCTTTCATTTTTCACCAATAGCTCACACATTCCTTTAATCTATAATAATATTTGATTATATACTAAATATAATCACCCGGGTAAATTGGTAAAATAAGACAGATTATTACTTAGTAACTCATGACAATCCATATCAGCTCAACTGCTCTCCTAACATGCTCCGCTGGATTGTATATGGTTGCAGCCCTTAGATAACATAATAAAGCAGCATTTTCAAGTTTCAAATTCAAGTAATTGTTCTAAATCATAGTTCTAAGTCAATGAGTAAAATTCAAGTAGACAAATGTATGTCCATGTGATCACACAATCATAACAAGGGGATACTTTTGTCAGTTCACAGTATTACATGATTGTCATGGCATGACTCCCACTCACCTGGGCATGTCACTTTCTCATGCCATGCGAATCGTAGTCCCAAATAAACACACTAAGTATTTATCCTTAATTCTACATTCAATACTTAGAATCTCATTTTAGACATACTAAAGTGACTATCTCAAATATTAGTCTCATCCTTCATGCTCTATAAGCGTAACGGTGATTACTCGTGTGATAGGGACAATTGCAATGCCTCGTGACATTCTCTTGTGCCTAATTTGATTGCATATAAATGATCAATGAAAAAAAGAGAAACATCGATTTATTTCATAATCATGCTATTTAAAAAATTTGTCCTTATTATAACAAGATTGATCCATGATGTCAAACCCCACGTAATCCTAGACTCATGATATGAGCTTTAAATGTATCTTTAGAAATTCGTTTGGCTATCGGATCAGCAATCATCTTGTTGGTAGAAATATAATTGATAGTGATCTCACCTTTGTTGATAACATCTCAAACAAAGTGGTAGCGTTTCTGAATGTGCTTTGTATTTCTGTGAAACTTTGGATCCTTGGCAAACTGAATTGTTGCAGTTCATTTTTACAGGTTCATCAAGCCTCAGGGTGAGATCGAGATACTGTAGAAAACTACTTAACCATAGTGCCTCTTGCAAGGCTATGTTACATGGAACATACTTTACTTCTAGAGTTGACAAAGCTATGCAGTCTTATTTCTTACTGCACAATGATATGGCTCCTCCACAAACAATGAAGGCATATTCAGATGTTGATTTGGACTTATCCAAATCACCTCCCCAATTAATATCCATAAAATCCTTTAACCCTAGGTTCCCCCTTGATATCATTGGTCTAGATCACTCATTCCATGAAGGTAATGAAATATGTTCTTGACAGCTTGCCAATGAGCAGGTCTTGGGTTGCTTTGGTTACGACTCACCAAACCAACCGCAAAATAGATCGTTGCCCATGCACATAATATGTCATACATCATACTCTCTATGGTAGTGTCATAGGGAACATTGCTCATTTTTTCTTTTCCTTGTATGATATTGGGCATTAGTCGAGGCTTAGTGCTAAATTCTTTTCAACTGGAGTGCCAACAGGTTTGGAGTAATGCATCATAAAACGTTCTAAGATTTTGTTGACACATGTCTATTTGGACAAAACCAAGAGTTTCTTATAGTAGTTTGTGATGATCTCAAAGCCTAGGACGTACCTGACTTCACCCATATCTTTCATCCCAAAAATGGAAGATAGCCATTTTTTAGTGACGTTGATTATTCTCATGTTTTTTTTCCATCCAACAATATATCATTAACATATACGGAGAGAAATATAATCCCTTTATTTTCATGACACGCAGTGGTTTTCATCTATCATAACAAAGCCAAACAAAGTAATGACCTCATGAAATATGAAGTACCACAATCTAGAAGACTGTTTAAGACCATATATGGATCTTTTAAGATGACACACTTTGTCATCTTGAACGATTGAAAGGAACCCAACAGGTTGATTCATATAAATTTCTTCCTCAAGTATTCCATTGAGGAAGACAATCTTTACGTTCATTTAGAATAACCCAATATCCAAATGGGCAACCAAGGCTAGAAGGAGGCAAATAAAGGCAATTCTTACTACAAGAGAAAATGTCTCTTCATAGTCTATACCCTCAATCTATGTAAAATCTTTCGCCACGAGTCGATCCTTGAGCTTGTCAATTGACTCATCCGCACCACATTTAACCTCGAATACCCGCTTGCATCCAATTGATTTACGTTGGTATAGAATATCAACAAGTTCTCAAATCTCGTTTTTGTGCATTAAGTCCATCTCATCTTCCATGGCGCTTATCCATTTTTCTTTATCCGGTGAATCCAAAACCTCTTCATAAGAGGTGGGCTCTTCGATTTCCAAGAGAGTGCAAAAGAATATATCATCTTTGATTTGAAGATATCATCGAGAAATTCTTTTGCATTCACTCCTTCGAAGTTCAGGACCTTCATTGTGTATTTTCCCAGTTGAGGATCCACTCCTACTAACCCTTTGGCTCGTGGGGTTCTGAGTGTGAGAAGAACCACTCCTACTAACCCTGTGGTTCGTAGGTCTCATAATCACATCTTCATTACCTAGGGTTTTGAGAATCAATTTCATCTATGGTCACGAAAGGTTGTGGATTTGTCCCGCTTTCAAGTTAATACTCATCATTTAGAAAGTTTCCACTAAGATTTTATGGGAATGCACTATCCTGTGTGACTTGACGGGACAAAATCTCCCCCTCACTAAGAGATAGTGGCAAATCTTGTTGCAAATCATACAACTTACTGTTCTATTTTATTTCACTGATAGTTGGGAACTGACCCACTAGAAATTTGATATTTCAGCTGTCTATTTCAGTCATGACTCCATTTGGGTGTTTTTCAAACATTACATATCCTTTTGAATGTCCAGGGTATTTGATGAACACCCTGTTGATTGCTCTTTGAACGAGTTTCCTATGCTCGTGGGTTAGGTTTTGCACATAGCCCGCCGAATCCCATGGTCGTAAGTTGTCCAAAGTGAGCTTTCTTCCATTCCATAACTCATATGGAGTGGCGTGCACACTCTTGCTCAGTACTCTGTTTTCGAGATGAAGGATATGGTGAAGCTAGGTATGTCCTAGGCATAGAGATTTGCAGAAATTGATCTAAGAGAATGCTAGTTTTGTCAAAACAAGCATACATAAGTAAAATCTTAGAGCGATTCAGGATGCACTACTCTAAACCCGTTGACACTCCTACTGATAAGGGTTTGGAAATATGCCTCAATCATTGCCCAAAGAAAGATAAAAAAAAAGGAAGAAATGAGCGATATTTCCTATCCCAGTGCTATAAGAGTCTGATGTATACCATGTTATGTACACGGCCAGACATCCGCTACGTGTTTGGATTGGTAGGCCATTACCAAAGCAACCTGGAGCATGCTCATTGGCAAGCAGTCAAGAGGATTTTTCGTTACCTTCGTGGAACGCTTGATCTAGTTATATACCATCAAGGGGGAGACTCGTCTAAAGGGCCACGGATGCCGTATGTGGGAGGTAATTTGGATAAGTCCAAATCAGCCTCTATATGTGTCTTCATCCTAGGTGGATGAGTCGTGTCTTGGTGCTTCAAGACGTAAGGATGCACCGCTTTGTCAAACTATGGAATCACAATATGTCGCATATAGCATAGTCGTGTAAGAAGCACTGTGGCTTAAAAGTTTTCTACAGTACCTAGATTTTTTTTCTGAGGCTCGATGATCCTGTACAAATAAACTACGATGACATACAACAATTCAGTTTGCTAAGGATTCGAAATTCCATAAAAAAAAAAAGGACAAAGATATTACCACCCTGTTCGAGAGAATGTCAACAAAGTGATACAAGTATATTTGTACTAACAAGATGATTGCTGATCCGATGACCAAACTCATTCCTAGATATGTGTTTAGAGCTCATGTCATGAGTCTAGGACTGCATAAGTTTTGATCAATCTTGTAAACGACAAGGACAAGGTTTATGTAACAATTGATTATGAAATGGAATTGATGTTTTCCTTTCATTTGAGCAATACATTTGAGTATGCAATCAATTTATAAGGCACAGTAAAAAGTCAAAAAGCTTTATGATTGGCCCTATCACACGGTAAATTGCCCTTATGCTTGCGTAGCATGAAGGATGAGACTGTTAACTGTTCTGGACAGTCGCTTCAGTAAGTCTGAAATGAGATTCTAAATGAATCAAATGTGGAATGTTTGGATTTTTCACATGAAAGCTTTAAAACCGAATGTAGAGGATAAAGACTAATTGTACTTATCAATGACTGCGATTCGCATGGCACAAGTTAGTGAAATGTCCACCTAAGTGGGAGTCATGCCATGACACACATATCATACTGTGTATGCTACAGAACGACCGTTGTGAAAATGACAAAAGAATCCCCTTATTTTCATTGTGTGATCTCATGGACATATGTTTTGTCCAACGTACCATGCTATGAAAGTAGTTGAGTTAATACAGATGGTCATTAGTGTCTAAGGAATAATCTGTCTAGCTTAACCATATTTGCCATGGCAATTACATTATGTATGTAATCAAATATTGTATAGCTTAAAAGGATACGAAGATTTGGGGTACTGTTACCTTGAAAGTGTCATATTAGTTAGATGGTGACTTAATATGACACTACTGTTACTTTTGGTCGCACGATTCACTTCTCGTATGAAGCATCAAGAGAGATTTAAAGATTTGAGTTACGATTTATGTAGCCAAGTGGGAGTTGTTGAAATAATGTTATGAAACATTTTCAAATCATTTAAATTTTATTAATTTTGTATTAATGCAATTAAGTACCAATTAATCCTAATTGAGTATGGGGATTGCCTCCCTATAAATAGGTGATTCCGGCACCTATTCCATATACGAAATTGCTTGTCTCGTGTGTTGAGACCTAGACAAAATACTCTCAAATTGTTGTCTCGCCATCTTTGGAGGAGAGATTTGAGTTTGTGGATTCATCTGGACTTTTATAGCCTTCGATCCTATTCGTGATATAATCAACCGGAAGGACTACGCTCCTAATACGCTTCTGCAAAGGTACATGTTGTTTCATGTATTTGTTTGATATATTCTAACGGGTTTTTGGATCTATGATCCACAGTGTGATTCGGAATCTTGCGATGGAACTCAGTATATTTGGGATCCATGTGAATTACCTGTCACTGTTTGCTCCGGCGACACCTCTGTTGAAGAAGTATATGGACCTTGAAGACGAAGGGGTCGAGGAGTACATCCGTTATGTGGCAAATTTTAAAATGGTTACGTTGACGGCTGAAGATGTGGCTAATGTTGCACTCTTTCTTGCAAGTGATGAGGCAAAATATATTAGTGAGCAAAATCTCTTCATTGATGGTGGATTTGGCATCATCAATCCGGCCATGAAAATCTTTGAATACCCATAGTTACAATAATGGGGTGGGTAAAATGTAGTGGGGAAAAGAGTACGAGAAGGCAACGAGGCAGATTTGTCAGTAGTTATTATTAATTTAGTTTTGGGTAAGTAGTTTTTCATTTACGAGACTCCAACCGAGGAAAAATACAACATTCGATACAAAGTTGCCGCTACTGGCTTCCGAAGATCATAGATCATCACTATCACAACTGATTGTCAGATCGGCACAGAAAAAAGATCATAGGCAGACATCAGATACCAAATTTAAGTTTTTATCACTTCATCTATCTCCGTCCCCTGTTTCAGCATCAAAACGGATGGTACTGTCTTTCCACAAAAATCAGACAGCAGCCAATCATATTGCGCGCTATATTTCTATGCCTATTTGATTTCGTAGCAACCCCATATGGATTTGAAAGTGTACAAGGACTACGGTGGACAACATACAATAAATCAAACCAATGGTATATGGATTACAAATGAAGTTAAAAGAGTCATTATTGTCAAGTCTTTTAACTTTGTGCTAATAATAGATCAAAATGACTCAATTTGTTAGATAGAACATAATTAAGGAAGGGTTTAGACCTACCTTGTAAAACGAAAGGATCACCTTGATTGATTCTTTCCCTAACTACCTAAATTTTTCCTTACTTAGTTAGACTTTATTCCTATAAATTAATGTACAATGCATAACATAGAAAAATAAACAATAAAAGAGTTGTTTAGTTCTCAAATCCATTATGGTATTAGAGCCATGTTTGATCCCTCAAATCAAACATTGAGATCATCATCTACCGGATACGATTCATCTAAACCAATGGGTGAATTCAGTGACAAAATTGTCCCAGCGGCGTCAGAGTCAAGTCGAGCCTCATGTCTTATCAACATAGATTGCAAAACTCATCAAAAAACTTCACCTAGCAGACAACAACCAAATAGTCATGATAAGCATGAAACTGAGTTATCACAACTATTCATTTTGGTCAAGTCTCATGAGATTAGCAATCGGAGGAAAGGGTCGTTTATATCACATTATAGGCGATCCCCCATCCCCAGCCTCCATAGATCCAGAGTTTCAAAAATGGGAACAGGCCGAACTAAATGTATGTTTCTGGATCCTCCAATCAATTGAA
The DNA here is from genome assembly GCA_028565015.1 of Pinguicula moranensis. Classification (NCBI taxonomy): domain Eukaryota; kingdom Viridiplantae; phylum Streptophyta; class Magnoliopsida; order Lamiales; family Lentibulariaceae; genus Pinguicula; species Pinguicula moranensis. The sequence goes on from JAOWBN010196897.1 coordinate 10,133, forward strand.
GTAAACATAGTGAACAACTTTGTAGAGTATCTTACAACCAAGGAACTCTAGGAAGGTTAGCAACAACCTTTAGTAGTGGAAGCAATTCACAACAGATCTACGATCTCAGAGTTAGAGACAATCATCAATTGCAAGGATTTAGGATAATTTAGAGCTTGCATAGTTCTCTAAAGAGAATTTGGAGAGAGATCAACCGCCAACAACCGAATCCAATGACCTTGGCGCTTAACATAGCCACATTCAGTCAGCTTCAATAGGAGACACGGCTGTTTCAGCTACTAGCCGGATTGAACGACGAGTATGATGTTGTTAAAAGGGATCTGCTCAAGGAGCAACCCTTGTCCTCAGTCAAAGTCGCCTACGCTGCGTTTGCTGTGAGGCAACGCGCTTGGACAAACTAAATCCGATGAAGCACAACGGTAATGTGTCATCAGGGGACATTGGGAGTGGATTTGGCACCAAGAGAGGTGGACAAATAAAATCTTTGGAGCACAGATTGTCATAAAAAATACATTCAACCAAAGGGTATTTCAAATTGAATGGCTATCCAGAATGGTGGTCAAACAAGAAGAAAAGAGGGTCAAAAGGAAAAGTCATCGCCACTGCCATGGGTAACACATATGCAACCACCACCAACGCTAGCAATCAACAGAATTTTCTGCCAGGATTCGGTGCAGTCACTACTATCAGTGGGAGCGGCAGCGGACTCAAACAAATGATAAAAGGTAAAGGGTTTGAGAATGCAAAATCATTCTCAATCCCCTGTCATTCAACAAGTTTGCATATATGTCCTTGAAATTTCTCTGTAATTATAGATACACCCCTGGAGCCCAAAGAAATTTTGGTATAGCCTCAACGTTTCAAGGAAATCCAAATATACCCCTAGAGCTCTCCAAATCACCGATACATCCCAAAGCATTCTTAAAATTCCAATACAACCCAAGCATTTTATAGAAATTTGGATATAGCCCCAAGGTTCTCCCAAATCACTGAAATACTCTCAAAACTCTTAAAAATCCGAACAATACCCGAATCCAAGAAAATTGTCCATACCTCCAAGCATCTCAAACTCTAAATATTTTTGGCCTAGGTGCTTTGATCTGGTCCCCTCAACATCTCCCGATCAACAAAGTGAATTGATTTCATGCACTATACAAACTCCAGGTTGAAAGAAACATAGAAGTTTAATATTTTATTATGGGTCAACATACGCTATGACGAATGATTGCTCAAATCTGATTACCTCATTATCCCCTGAGAAAACATGTGTTCAGATAGCTAATGGGGGTGAGTCACCAGTACAGGGAGCTAAAACTATTGAAATTTCACCTACTCTCAGATTGTCTAATTGCCTCTATGCTCTCTATGTGCTCGTGTATCCTACTTTCTATTTCCTATAGGATATCCGGACGAGGGAGACTGTTAGGCGTAGCCCTAAGCATGTGGCGTTGCACAATGTTGATGAGGTGTATCGATAGGGAATCACGATGCTGACTCACGGGATGACTTACTGCAAGTTTGGTTGTGGCACCGACGTTTGGCACATCCATCTCCTGATTATCTTAAACTTTTACTTTTGCTATTCTTTGAACGACATGAAAAAATTCTTTTGTGAAACCTGTTACTTAGCAAAGAGCCATAGGCAGTCATTTTTTTCGAGTAACACTTGAACCTCAACTATTTTTTTAAATTTATTCTCATGCGTGGTATCCAGCCCCAAATTCTAGTACTGATGGTTTCAAATATTTCATATGATTCATTGATGATTGCACCCATATGACCTAGGTTTACATCCTGAAAAAAAATCGAAAATTTTCAAAATTTTGTTGAATTTTATACCTTGGTAGATACCCAATTTCAACAGAAAAATTGAATTCTTCGGTTAGATAATGGGGTTGAGTATGTCAATCATTCTATGAAACAACTTTTTCAGGAAAAAGGTCTACTCCATCAAACCACTTGCTCTCATACTCCATTGCAGAATGAGGTGGTTGAAAGAAAGAACCATCTCATACTAGAAATCACATAAGCCATGATGATGGAGTCTAAGGTTCCAATGTCCTTCTGGCCATAGACAATTCTCTACCCACAAAAATCTAGGAACTCAAGACACCATTACAGGTCTTATCCGATTACACCCAGATTCCCTCAAACTTGGTTTTAGAACCTCAGATGTTTGGCAGCTCCATGTTTGTTCATGTACCATGGGTAGAGAGAACAAAATTTGAGGCTTGTGCAGTCAAGTATGTATTTGTTGGATATGAGGTCCACAAAAAGTGCGTTGTTTAAATCGTATCACGAGACATATGTATACTACCATAATTGTGATTTCCTTGAAACAGAGTATTACTATACGACCCAATCTAGTAGTTAGGCGGAGAACACGACAGGATAACTGAATTGGCTACTTAGTCCAATCCAGTCTGAAACTGTTCCAAAAGAAACCAATGAGCCTGCCCCTGAAGACATAGAATGGTCCTCCATGTAAGTTTCTCAGCACACGCAGCCAGCCGTTCCCTCGCTGGTAGTCTTGAGTTAAGTAATCGTAACCCAGAGTATACTCTTTATTATACTTCCGCTATTATAATTGACTCTGACCTTGAAAGTATAGTTCTGGATACAAACACATAGGACCGGTATGTAGTGCTCCACTTTAGTATTCAAGGAGTGTCGCCAAAGAGATATGTCCCTGAGTATGAGCCACAGATGTCTAGATACCATGTAGTGAATATGGCCAAGAGGAGTCAGTTTGAGTGGCTAATGCATTCTCGATATCCTTATACTCAGAGGGAAATCGACAAAAAATGGTATACGAGGCTTAGCAGAATATGAGTGATGCAAAACTCTGGAGGCTAAAATGACTGCTCTGGCAAAGAATGGCACATGAGGCAGATGTGAGCTGTCAGCTACTAAATGGGCAGTTGGGATACAGGTGGGTGTTCACAGTGAAGCAAAAGGCAGATGGAATGATCAAAAAGCATAAGGCTCAACTAGTAGCAAAATGATACACATAGATATATGGAATTAACTATACTGAGACCTTCTCCTCAGTCTCCAAAATTGATACTATTCGAGTGTTATTTTCTGTCGCAGCTAACCTGGACTGGCTGCTTCATCGATTTCCTATCAAGAATGTTTTTCTTCATGGAGACCTGAAGAAAGAAGTATATATTGAGGCACCACCTCGCTTCTCAGAGACATTCCAATAAAATGAGGTTTGCAAACGGAAAAAGACGCTATAGGGATTGAAACAATCACCGAGGGCATGGTTCGGGAGATTCACTATGGTAATGAAGAGATATGGGTATTTAACTTTTTTGCCTCAATTCCTCCGGCCTTAAGGTCAGTAGCATTGCAGGTGCAAATATGTTCGAGCACAGGTTGACTCAAATCGATCTTATATTGTAGTTAGTTCAGATGCAACAATGTATGCAGCCTTGTACCAATGTTTTCCAAAATGTTGCTTTAAGGCTAATCCACATTGGTTTAGCTGTGGAATGTACCTCGAATTGTGCAATCAAATCGTCATGCATACTACTTCTTGAACCATCATCATAAGTGGCCTTCTGCCTCTTATGTTTTGGATTTTCCAGATCGTTTGGTTTCTCGGGTTCAACCATGCTAGTGGTAATGTGCTCACAACATCTTTCCCATTTAAGAAATACTTCTTGTGCCAGATGTCATAATTTATTTTATTGAACCTATCATTGGAAGTAAGCTCATTAATCATAAGGTGTGTGTGTATGTGTATGCATATCTATAAGTTTATTTTTAAAATATTGAAGGACAATAAGCATAAATAAAATTAAATATAAAAAAAATGATCATACAACGCGTTAGAAAATATCACTAGACTCATAATAATGACATTCGATATAATCAAAATATTTTATGAAAATTTAATCATCATGAAATGAAACTAGTTCACAAAATAATTTATTGCTAAACTAATTAGCACAATTAATTTGTTAATAAATAATAATTTGATAGAATCGACTCAACAAACACCCAGGTAGATGGTGGGATCACAAGTTCCCACTTAAAAATCAACCTATTAGACAATACTCATTGTTCCACATGAGGGTACAGATATCTGGTGGAGTCACTGAGGTCATACCTAAAAATAAGCCCTATGCAGCAATTCACGAGTACGGTTGCCGACGACCTTCTTTTGACAAGGTAAGAAACATATAATTACCGATGAAGGAAGAATAAAATATATATTTAGTATATTAAATTTATTAACACTAGTTAATAAAAAACTAAAATTTTATCCTAATTAACAAAAAATAATTTAAATATACATAAGACACACTTATGTTCATAAAGCTCATTTACGGAATTTTAACACAAGGTTAAAATATTCAGAATAACTAAAATTTCTGAAATAAAATAATTAACACGTAATTATCACAAAATTTATCAACACAAAGTTAATATGTTCAAGAATAATGTTATTAACACATAGTTATTAATAAAAATACTAAAATATTATTCTAATTTTTTTTTGAAAAGCCAAATTTTTATATATAATAAAATGTATTTACAACCAACCAAATAAAAGTGACAAAAGTCAGAGTATATAGGCTCCAGACTAGGTGACACACAGGTGTAAAGAATAACAGTGGAATCAGTGTATAACACGTGATCGAGTACTGTGTAGTCCCCCATCCATCATATCCTCTAGTATAGCTAAGGGTGTACGGTGCATGGCTTCCCTATCATCATGAATGCACTGACATCTCGGATTTCAGATCATTGCCATCATCCGCTATTCACCAAAGCTGAATATCCTTACTATCAACTTATCAATATTCTTTTTGGGGAGTATTGGTACATAGCTCCTTCCAGTTTGGTGAGCTATCCCTGTATTGAATGGAGGATACGACTGGGAGGGTAAGGAATCAAGGTACACTATCAGAGTAGCCATGCCACTTCATCCACTTGTAATCCTCCTTTCCTATATGCTGCTAAATCTAGATCACCATATTCTGATTCTCAAACTTTGT
>JAOWBN010196908.1:0-15136 GCA_028565015.1 Pinguicula moranensis
GATAAGGTATGAATAAATCTCTTAAAAAGTGCAATCTCCTGCGTGAGGTTGATGGTTGCTATCCCCTTCTTCTCCTCGGGTGCAAGAACAGCATTGAAGTCCCCAAATACACAACATTTCTTGTTTGTAAGAGGCATCAAATAGTCTATTAGAAGCTGCCACTGGACTTGTTTCTTTGATAACTCTGCAGGTCCATAGACATTCACCAGATGGGATTGACTGGTGTCGCCTTCCCAGAACCCAGTAATACCCAAATATCCCTCACCACCTACCATAGTTGTTCTTTTGAATTTGTTCTTGTTCCATACACACAGAAGATCGCCAGATGCACCATCAGAGCCGGCATAACACCAATCATACTCAAGATCATACCAGAGATAAGTACATAACTGTTTGTCGATTACTGAAAGCTTAGTTTCTTGTAACCCAATGAAATCGACTTTCTCTTTCCAAATTAAACTCTTTACTTGAATTCTTCTCTCGAAGCTTCCCAATCCACGTGCATTAAGGGTGATGATCTTCATGGAAGCATGGTATTCTCTGTTCTCCTAATGGAGTCAGCTGACACATCTTGATAGGCTTTAGATAGTTCTTGTAATCTATCATGGAATTCACCCTTGTGATCACCATAGTGGATGCCGAGCTGTGAGCCAATATCCATAATTTTTTCCACTTCCTTATTCGGCAAAGGGGTCAATTTGTATTGATGATCGGGAGGTGGTGGTAGAGGGGGACAGACAGAGGAATTGGCTGTGAGTTTGCCTAACCATTCATCCAATATAGCTAGATTCATTGCCCTTTCTGGGTCTGCTGTCTTCCGAGTTTGACTCCTCGTTTTAACTTGACCTTTACATATCAAGGATTTTGCGACTCTAGGATTTTTTGACCTGGTTGGGAATATTACCTCTGCAGAGTTGTGAATTAATGAGGGGAAGTCCGATGTAGACTCTGGAGTGTTATTCACTAATACCTCCCCTGTGTTATGATGAACTGCAATTGGAGTATTTAACAGCTGAATAGGAGAAAGTAGAATCTCCAGATTGAGAACTTCCTTAGCTGGCGATTGAGCTCCAAGATTAACCTTTACAAGGCTTCTGAGATCAGTTATAGATTCTCTTGCTTGAACCACAGAGGTTAACTCAACTAGGTTATTCACACCCGTATAAGCGTCCTGTGCATTCAACTGAGTTAAGGAAAGTGGCCACCAATTTAGCTTTGGTGGAATCCAAGATTCAATACCCTTTGACAGATCCTGAGGATTTGTATCAGCAGACTTAGATACAGACTGAACGTGAACAGGGAATTCCGGAGAATCATCTGAAGTTTCGCTAGAGAAGTGAGCTGAGATGGATGAGTCTAGTTCAGAGTTGTCATCCAGATCATCACTCCATGCTGGTTCTGTCTTAACATATTCGATAATCCGCAGTGAGAAATAAGCATCATTGATCTTCACCTGCAATAGCTGATCGATTCTAGTACCCAGAGGAGTCTGGATTGAAATGTTCGCTGCCTCTAAGTCCAATTTGGCTAGAGTAGAATCATATGTACTAATGAAAGTACCTAATTTGTTACCTATAACCATTAGATTCGCTTGAGACCAAGCATGTAGTGGGAGGCCATAGATACGCAACCTACAAAGTCTGTTACTTTCATGATGTTGTGTAGACCATGGCGAGAGACCATTAACCCAATTTTCCAACCACTCTTTATCCTTTCCAACCAGATTGCATAGCTCCAGTGGTTCATGTTCCCACAGTAGTACCTTTCCGGGCCCAACTGGACTAACCACAATATTTAGATAGCCAGTTGATTTAAGAGCTTTCTGAAGGGTCCGGATACCATTAGGATGATTGAGGTTGGCCAAGAAACTCAATCTGAGCCAAGATTCAGGCACCCCAACAGTAAGAAGACACGTTTCGCTAGTTGCGACACCGGATTTCATTCCTGTGGTAACTGGCTTGTATGCGGATGCCACAGCCTTTGTCAGGGGAATATTGCTACGCTTGTTGCTTAATCGATATTTAGGGATTCTGGCTAGGTTAGCGTGCAGGCGGTAAGATCCCATCCAAGTGTTATTCAGTTTAAACAGCAGCATGTCCATATCCTCCACCTCCGCAAAATCGACAAATCCGAACTTGTGGCCACTGTTACTAAGCTTTCGTGCTATGGTCAGGTTTTCGATCTTACCTTGGTGTTTCAATGCACTATACAACCTATCTTTGTCACAATCATTTGGAAAATTTGTTAAGAAGATGCTTCGTGTCACCAGCAATTGTCCATGATCCTGCTGTGTCTGAGAGGTTATTCTTGGACCTAGTCTGTTAAAAGCAGACCGGTCGTTCTGAGGGGGGAAAGAGCCGAGATGGCTTCGAGATTTCTGAGATTCAACAATAGGCGCTTTTCCGGCCTTAATCGCGGCCCTCTTCATCATCCTGAGCTGGTGTGGTGGAATAGTCCAGGAGTACATCGAATTTTCGGAAATCATCATGTACAGAGAAAACAAGGAAAAGACAAGGACGAATAAACTAGCGAGCAGATGAGCTCCCCGTAAGCGTGAGGCCCCGGGGAGAGGGGGGTTAGTGTGGAGGTCGAGGTCAGGCTAAAGATGCTCTGTCACCGGTGACCCTGACGGAGAAGAGGGATGATGAGCCGGAGCGGGAAATCGCCTTAAGTTTTGCTACAGTAAACCTAAGGTCATAAGTATTGTTTTAATTATTATTTTTAATGATTGTTGAACATGCAAATTATTTTGTCACCTCCTAAAACAATTTAATATAACCCCATGAATACAATTCAACACCCCACCCCCACCCACCCAAAAAAATGGGTACCTCTTAAAAATCCCCGGCCCCCTAAATTTTTTTTCTATATCTGCCATTGGTAGAAGTGTCAATGTAAATAATTAATTAATACACTTTTCTTGTGTACAAGGCATAAGAGAACGTAAATTCCCATAGAGTTTGGAACTTTTTTTTTTTTTTAACTTCAAATAATCAGTTTTTTCTAATTTTTAATAATTATGATTAGTCCTAGGCAGCGGACGCGGGATTTTCCGCTTCGCGTGCGCCCGCGCCGAACGAAAAATGCCATCCATGTGATATTTTTGTCCGACCGCTATTTTTTTCACATTAAAAAACTTAGTACGTTTTTACATATTAGAATTTGTTCCTTTTATTTTAACTACTAAATTATCAAATTTAACAATTCATTTCATTTAACAACTTGTTAAAAGTTGTGAAATTACCAAACTATCATTTGTGATTTGTAATTGTGAAATTACATGTTTACCCATAATGAAGTTTTAATCGGGACCGTTGATATGGTTGTTGATCGTGTGGCTGAAATACATGTAATCCGAATCTGTGTACTTTGATATGAGACATTTCTAGCCTTTGATAATTGTTAATCTAACGGTCTGCATGCGATTTCAACAAACACATTTATGTGTGATCTGAACCGTTGATATTAAATGTTATCGGATGGTTTACATTGAATCGATATGTGAGAAATGATCTCAGCCGTTCAAAGAAGGACAAATTTGACAGTCAGAATTGTGACTTATCAAGGAGAGATGTGGATTGTTCGATTCATCATATTCGACGGACATGATTGGAAGATGGAAGAATATAAAGGCTTTTGCAGTCTCGATCGACACACTTTTGGCAAATCAGTTTCTCTCACTACAACAATTCTCTCTCGACTTCTCTCGTTCCTCTCGAGGATTCGTCGGCAAAACCTCTAGTTTTCTGACTTCGGAAGTGGTTGTTTAGGCTCTTTAAGGGTCTAATTGAAGGAGGTGACATGTTGTCACTTTAGATCTACAGGAAATTGTTCTTGTAGTTTCATTACTTTCGGAGGTGAGATTGTTTTGGGTTTCAAGGGTGTATTTGCGGACATTACACTATTTTGTGGCTGAAAGAGAAGTAATACGAGTGGTGAGACTCCAGATTTTGAGCTCCAACGTGGATTAGCTGAGGGTTAAGTCTCTCGGTAAACCACGGGAATTAAACCCGGTATTTTTACTGTTTTGTCTATATTTTTCTTAATCTTGTTGAAGTTACTAACAAGATATTAAGTGTACAGGAAATAGTCCGAGATCTAAATTCCAACACAACTCAACTCCCAAATCGACAGAAAGCTAGGTTCTCTCAACCGCGACCCGCTTGAGAAAAAATCTCACAAGACCGACATGGTGTGTACACTCTGTGAATCCATGAGTGTTCACCACCTTCAAGTTATTGAAAAAAAGATTTATGGGACTCCGTTCTCGACTCCAAATAGGCATCATCTCCAGAGATGAGGATTTGCACAACATTCTTGTTCCATTTCTGCCATGACATTTGAGTACATATAACAAACTGATAACGGGAAACACAAATGTGTGTGTTCAATTCAATCAAGAGAGATTATATAACTCACTCGCCATTCCGCATCTGGTCGCCGGTTATATCGATCACAGTGGTGTGAATGATGGGAGAGCTATGAAAAACTCGAGCCATGCCTGGGCACTCGTCTTTGTTAAAGTTGGTGGAGAAGGCCAGGGACTTCAATATGGTGAAGGGAGACAAGGAGACTTCAGAGAATTTGGTAATTATTTTGGTAAAATTTTGTGAAATGTTGTAATTGGTTTGGTAAAATGCTATGAAATTGCATTGTAATTTTTCAATCTGTTCCAACAAGAGTTACTTATGCGGAATTCGCGGAATTTAGCATTCCGCCCGCATAATTTCGTGGGCAAGCGGATGCAGAAAAAGGCTTAGCGGACGGAACGCGGAACAGATTTTCAAGTTCTGTGTTCTTTGTGAGCGGAATGCAAAACTGACCATTCCGGAACCGCCCGCTCCGCTGCCCAAGGCTAATTAAGATAATTACCAAAAAAGTACCAAAAAAATATAATTACCTAAAAACTTTAATAATAAAGACTAGCATTGGTCTGTGATTGCTCAAATGGTATATAAACCTTAATTACACCACCGAAGTCCAGGATTTGATACCCTAGAAACAATTCCTCATAATTGAATCTATTCGAAAAAATATATATAATGATCGACTTATCACAGAAGGCCTAAAAGACTATTTAAGTTTGCACTTATTAGGTTATACAACTTTTGTTATGCTTTTGATTGAGAAATTTGCAATATTTGCACCTCCGTAGGGTAGAAATTTACGGTACCTGACCCAAAAAAATTTGTGATGGACTCGGACCCGCATTGTATGACCGTGTGAACCAACTTATAAGGCGGTTGTATGTTATACTCATAAAAAGTTTAGTACCAAGATAATTGATTTTAACTTCACATTTCCTTATGAGTTGGATTGCATTTGTATGTGCAAGAAATTTTACATATTTATCTAACATATTGTTTAATGCATAGGAACTCAATGCTCTGCTACACTATGTGTCCTAAGTACAAAGTGCAATGGAAGCTAAGAACAAGTGGGTGGGTGTGTATAAAAAAAATTATGGAGTTCCTAACCAAGGATTCATGTTGATTTACATAGCCTTAAAATAAGAGCAAGGAGAAATTATACCTCTTCTTGAAGTTTTCACAAAGTTCTTAAAATGTAGTCTCATTGGAGGTGCTCAAGTGACCACCCTCTATGAAAATCCACACCACAACAACATTGAAGGCTTACACAACTCTTTATATAACACTATATGTGTATTTGTGGAGTGATAGCTTCTCACTTGGGGTCAAGAAGATGAGAATAAAAATTTCACAAAATTTTCACCATTATCTCTACAAGCTCACGGGTAGTGGGAGAAAATAGAGATGGAACTTCTTATTTCTTCTATCGAGACAAACAAATGCATAAATCCTTAATATATGGATATATCAAGGTAGTTATAGATTTAACCATAGAACCGAGATGCAAACACATGCGTTAGTGGATTAACTTTTAATCCTAACCATACATGTAAACATGGTTTTGAACCACCGATGATTTTATTCAATGGTTTCTTAGAACTCTTCCACTAAACCTTTATATACAATTCTTTGTATATGAACACCTCATTGCATGTAATTTCATTGGATATGCATCCAATGTATGCATTTCAATTGGAAGAAAAATGTCACTAACTTCATATATCTCATATATAAAGTTATAGCCAATTTTCACCAACTCATTAGTGGATTCCAACTTTGATCCAACTAACATGAGGTTTTGATGTAATACAATATATCCCATAAAATTTAGATAATTATGTTTGTGACTGGTCGGCAAGCGGGCGGGATAACCCCCCATTTTTTTTAAATATATTTATTATTTTTTATCATTTTATTTTATTTATTGATCGATTAATAAAAAAATAGGCAAACGGGACAAAATCACGTGCTCAAAAATTGAGCCCCCTGCCCGCCAAGAAAATGGGCGGGTCTGACCCTTTTAATTGGCTTGTTTGGCTATCTCTATTTGTGACCCCATAATTATATTTGAGTCCTTGAAGTATCAAATACTTCAATTCAACTCCTAAATTGTTCCTTAATTATATTTCAGTCCCTCAAGAGTTTGATGTTAATGTGTGTGTGACCCTATAGATTCTCAATAGCTTAGCAATGGACCATGAATTAACATAATCATATTATGGTTATTGAATTAAACTCTTTTAATTCATTAATACTTAATTTATGTTCATTCACCATAAGTGACACCTAGCAATATATCATGGTCACCCCAAGTATTGAAAATAGTCATACAAGGAGACTATCCCTTTCAAGAAATAGTTTTCGTGTAATTATTATCCTTTTATTTATATCTCATTCTAACATATAGAGGTTATTTGTCATCATCTTTTTGTTATATGCTTTTAGATTTCTTTTACCAAAGATTATGATATTTGAGTAATGATTAGAAATTCTTTTCTAATCAAAGTCGTGCTTTGATCTAAGGCTTCACCTAATCTCTAACAAGTGGCCATATAGATATCACCTCCTAACCATTTAGGATTGATGAATCCTTTATTGATCATTCATAATCCTTCTGTACTTAAACCCTAAAATTATCCATTGTTACCATTTACGGTATAACTCCGAATAGAATTAAAAAATGACATCCATACACAATATTCCATTATGATCTCAAATCTAAGAATCACTTACACCTAATATTCTTTAGAGTATCAACCATTGACAATATGGTGAACTCTAGTTGGGTCAATCCAATGTAATTGTCAACTACAAGCATCCATGTTCTAGTTTAGGTGTTGCTACACCATAGTTGTTGAGGTCAACTACTCTCTTCAAAATGAAGCGTCTTAGAACATGTTAAGCTATCTGTATTAGTATTAACTTATCTCACCAATACTATGATTATGGATGTTTAATATTGATAACTTTATTAGAGTGGTTTCATCATCACAACTCATTGTGATCCATTCTAAGTTATCTATACTTGGGCTTAATTATTTGTTATGCAATAAAATCAATAAATAGAACAAATAATAAAGTATGCTAATCATATATATCGATATGAAAACATTGATACAAAGCCTCTATATGATTGGTCTTAGGGCACAACACTAACATAATGATGTACTATTGTTATAGCAATGATCGTCGAGCTTTTGAGCTCGGCAAGCTGAAGATGACATCCAACTTCGCTTAACTTTCAAATTGGCATCAGCTTATGGGTTCTTGCGTAGTACCAGAATTCTTGGTGTACCAACTAGTTCATAACTCAGTAAAGTTTGGAGCCCAGCATGCCAGCCAAAGTTTCCTTAATCCTATGGAAATTTGAGCAGAAGAGGTGTTATGCTCACAAACAACGATTTGAGTTGTAGATTGTGTTATGTGGTTGTGGAGGGTATGCATCACCTTTTCTTCACGTGTGAGTCAGCGCATCATGTATGGGCTGATTGTTATGTGTGATCGGTTTAAATTATATAGGTCATCGTGATCCGCAGGTGAATTTTGAGATCTACATGAGATTGTTATTAACAAATCTAATCGAGAAGGATGGAGAGGTTTATGGTTGGCAATTGTGTATGTTTTAAGTATGGAGTAACCATAACCGATGCCCTAAGATAACCAACTTTGTATGTTTTAAGTTCGGGTTTGGAAGTTGAAAATATGGATAGATGTTGTACACATATTTTGAGTCGGGGTTGGCGGAGGAATGAAAGATTTATTTTATCTAAAAAAAAGCCTTGAAGGCTATTTTCTACGATTTCCGGAAGGCTCACATACAATGTGTAAGTCATGGCTGTCACATACAACCGTATAGAGTTTCACCTTTAATTTATTTATTTTAACTCACCGTGCAGTAATCTCTTTTGGGATGGTAGACAATACCGATTCAATGAATTTTCACTGCTCAAAATATATTATAAAGGTATTTATATTATATAAAATTTCAATTGTTTTTGCAATTTAACAAATTATTATTTTGTTTTGATATAACGATTCAATATTTTAATACATATGACTATTTATAAATCTACGATATCTATAATAGTAAATATTATATTTTTATCCTTCTGAGTGATCATCTTGAAATTAAAGCATTTAACTTTTGTACGATGGAAACGGAAAACCCAATCACCAAAGTGTTACTGCTGAGATAAGGCATCACATCAATCAATTTACATGGAATACGGTTGGATACTAGCGATGTAGTATCTAAGGCAAAGTCAATTTAACATGATTTCGGGAGATTTGGACGACTCATCATCGATCTAACCATATATAACAAAGTACGATTTTTCCTCTCGGACACATCATTTAATTGTGGAGTATATGGAGAAGTTTTTTGTGCGATGAATTCCTGATTTTTAAGAAAATCTTGAAATTTGGTACTCAAGTATTCACCACCTCGATTGGATCGAAGTATTTTAATACTTTTTTCCAATTGTTTTTCAACAACATCCTTATATTCTTTGAACTTTTCAAAGGATTTGGAATTGTATTTCATTAAGTACACGAAACCACATCTTGAATGGTCATCCGTGAATGCTATAAAATATGATAAACCACCTCTATGACTAGTCGACATTGGACCATATACATCGGTATGTACTAGTCAATTTCGTAGACCTTTCTCCTTCTTCTTTAAAAGGGGTTTTAATAATTTTACATTGCAGGTAAGACTCACAATTCTCAAATGATTTATAATCAAATGAACCCAAAATACCGTTTTGGCACATTTTGAAAATGCGATTTTTGCCTACATGACTAAGTTTACATTGCCAGAGGCAGAGTTAGGGGGGCCAAGGGGGCCATGATCTCCCCCAATATTAAAAAGAAAAATTTATATGTAAATTTTTTTATTTATCTAATTTGGTTCCCATAAATATTGTAATTATATTTGTATTATACATATAGTCGTTCATTTTTAGATATCAAAATCAAAATTTTGAGTTTTGTTGGGTTTGAACCCTGGTGGTTAAAAATAAATACAAACAGAATAACCACTAGACCTAGAAACATAAATGTAGTTTTATCAACTTTTAAAATCTTTATTCATATTTCTTTTGAATAGTTTTTTTAACATTTTTTACAATTATTTAATATAATTGTTTTTAATAGTTTATTGTTTTGCTGGATTGTTGACACCCTAATATCAAAGAGTATGTTTTTAATTATCTATTGGAAACAACGATCATTATAATTATTGTATAAAACAACATCTTAATAAAAATATTATTGAAATATTATTTTTATCAAAAATATTTTCTAAACAACAAAAATATTAATACTACTTTTTTATAGGTTGATTCAACTTGTTTTGATTCTTATAATTTCTATCGCAAAATCTGGATGTGCATACCGACTGGACTAGATTCAACCTGACCCGACCCACTCTATTCACCAAAAATATTTGCACCCCTACCCCCTCTCAAATTTCTAGCTTCGCTCCTGCCCAAAGGTATGAAGGAGTTAAGTCTTTCATACTTGTATCCACATTAAGTATTGATTCATGTATGTTCAAAACATTATGACCATTAATACTTGGGGTCTCACAATACCTAACTCCATTTTTCAAAACAGTAAAAATATTGTTTTGTTGCAAAATTGAATATTCTTCATTGTTCAAATAAGAAATGGATACAAGGTTCTTCATAAGCACAAGAACATAATAACGATTATAAAGTTCTAATACAAGCCCATTGTGCAAATTGAGATAATAGGTTCCAATGGTCAAAGATATTACTCTTGCTCCAGTTCCAACTCGAAGATCTACTTTTCCTTTTGCTATCGATCAACTTCGCTTCAACCCCTTCAAATTATTTCAAATGTAAACAGGGGATCCGGTATGAAATACCCAAATTTTAGAAGCGAATGTAGAAAGTACATCAATCATGTAGATACCTGATGAAGATGCTTCCTTAAGCTTCTTCATAGATGGAAGATAATCTTTTCAATTGCGTCTCCAGTGGCCCGGTTTGCCACAATGGAAGCAAGTGTCTTTTTCAAGTATCTTGTCCTTTTTAACTCCACCACTTGTTTTCGTTGCGTGCTTCTTGCCCTTTTGCTTTTTAAGCATTAGGTTTAGACAACTTTTTGCCTTTTTCAGAAAACGCAAGCAAGACAATATCCTTACATTTTTGCAACTCAATCTTAGTGAGTTTGAGCATATTCACCAACTCGCTCAAAGGCACTTGAATCTTATTCATTTTAAAATTGACGTTGAATTGCTTATAACTCGGCGAAAGAGATTATAAAATCAAATTTACATAAAGGCTTTCTTCTAGATTTGTTCTAAGGTCCTTCACCCTTTTGATGAGGCCTAGCATTGTCACACCATGGTCAGCCATAGAAGAGCCTTCTTTCATCTCGGCTCTAAATGACCCTTTGGTTAGATTGAACTTTTCTGTCTCAGATTGAGCCTCAAATAATCCTTTGAGATACCCCATCATAGCATAAGCATCCAAGTTATCACATTGCTTCTTAAGCTCTGGAGATATGGATGCTAGCATAAGATATAGGGCAAGCTCATAAGCCCCAATTTGCTTCTCGTTAGCAGTTTGAATAACCCGAGATGCATCCTCTTCCGGAGGGTTGAGTTTGGTGTCTCTAGTAATAGCCCGTGACAATTATAACACTCCGTTATGGACTTGTTGAAGCTTTGTTTGCCTTGTTCCCTTTCTTCTCCTCGAAAACTTCCATGCTTGTGACCCTTTCCTCAAGATTGTTCTCCATGAGTAATCTTCAAAGTGTATTCTTCTTCAACATGAGAACTCATGCGTTGTCCATGCACAAGCAAGCTGCTTTGCAACGAATCAATGGTTAAGGTGTTTGTATCCTTAGACTCCTCAACAGAACACACAACATAATTAATATGTTAGTTTTGTACCAATTTACAGTCAACTTTTATGCTTAAAATCTGGTGCTCTTCAAGGGATAAATGTGCATTTTATACCTATTTCTCGTGTTTTGCTATGGTTCGATGAAAATATTACAAAAGTCGAGAAACAAAGGATAAATAACCACAATCACACGGTCACGGCCCCAAAATTTACACGTCGCGCCCCCAGTCTGGATACCACACAATTCTATTGGCGGGAAAGTGCAAATCCCAAATGCATAAGGAAGTGTATGCTGACTATCTTGCCCTCACTTATGGGAAAATATCTCTTCCAAAGCTTCCTAAGGAAGCTACCTTTCAAGACATTTATCACCCACTTGACATCTAATCACATATATCTATGTATCATCTAACAAGCTTGTAGAGGAAGGAGCTCGAGTTCACTATTCATCCTAAGGGGGTTTTCTTTTCTTTGTTGTTGTTCATGACATTATAAACTCGAATTTAGCTTGTTCCTGCAAAACCCGTGCCGTGAGCATGGGCTATAACCATTTTCTAGGGCTTGATGTAGCCATTGGTGGACTTTGAAGTTGTTTTGATTGTTTAACTTTTTGAGAAGTTGATCTTGTTTAGTTTTATTGTGCTTTCTCACTAACTTGCATGTGTTTGGCCAACATTTGTTAGTTCATTAAGCTTGTCAAGAAACAAAAACAAAGCTAGACAGGGTAAAACTAACGTTAATTATCATAGCATGAGAATGTCTATAGGATTAGTGCCACCGCGAGAGGATTTCCTAAGTTTAAGGCCTCTTGGTATGTTCAAGTATGAAATCGAAAGATAAATGCTTACATGTTGAGTGAGGGTCGCTATTACTCGAGAGAGATTAGCAATTAATTGAGGAAAATTTGGTGGACAACTAGGCAAACAATCTAAAGGTTGAATTAAGAAATAAACTTTTCAATGACACTAAGTGGTGAAGTCAATCGCCCTAAATTCTCATCCAAGTGAAAGTATCCCTTGCGTTTTGGTTAATTGACTAAAAATACCAAAAAAAGCTTCATTATCTTGCTATTTTATTTATGTTTATGTTCAGTTAGTAGTTTAACAACCCACTAACTTATCATTTGTCCAAAATGCTTAAAGTTTACCAATTTTGGTGCTTATTAACATACAATCATCGTTGTTCGACACTTATTTCTCATCACTTTATTACTTGTCCGACTTTGTACATTTGCAAATACGTCAACAATAATCAAACTTGGGAGTCATGGATCTCAAGATCCTTTCAACTACAGCAACATCTCACTTGTTCTCACCGTTTTCTTTCTTCTTGTTTGCTACGGTAAGGGTTCGAGCAAAATACTCATTCACGGATTATCATGTCTTCATTTCGAACCCCTTTCGGAGAGCTTGCAAGTGCACACACTTTACCCGTGTCCAACCTTGATATTTATGCTTCAAAGAATCCCATAAGTTCTTCGTTGTATCCTTGTTGAGGATCGTATCCAAGATCAAACGATCTAATGCTTGAAATAGATAGTTCATTGCTTTCAAATTTGTCAACTTCTGATCTTCAATGTTCTTCCCCTGGGCATCTGTGAGAACAACGCCTTCTGCTGCTGCAAGAATCCCATTCTCCACCAGACCCCAGTATTCTTTTGAACACAAAGTTTTCCATGAGCATCACCCAATGCTCATAGTGCCCATCGAATTTCAGAAGTGTTGGCTGCACAAATGAACTATTTGCAATCTTACTTTGATTATTACACACGCAGAAGACTGTTGCTTCTAGCTTTAACCAAGCTCCATAGCTTTGATACCAAATGTTAGAAATCTAAAAACCTTATGGATGGATAAAGAAGATTGCGAGAAATTTTTGTTTATTGAAGAATGAACTTGGCTATTATATAACCTTACAGAAAAGCTAAAACAAGAAAATAGCAACCCATGTTTAACCCATCCTAATAATGTGGTATGACTAAATCAAATAACCAACTATCCCTTAACAATAAGAATGTTTTGACTGAGTAGTAACAAACCACTAAGACAACCTAACATCTAGAATAACAAAACTTTAACACCTCCCTCGCAAGGTGGAGTGAGGGGTGCAAGACCCAAGCCTAACTTGGCAATGAACCAAGAGAACAATGGGAGTGAAAGGGACTTGGTGAGCCTATCTGCCATCTAACAAGCTGAAGGCAGATAGCCTGGTTGGATGAAACCATTCTTGTAGTGAACACGAACGAACAGTCAACCTCAATGCATTTCATGCATTCATGAAACAATGGATTGGTAGTCAGATGAAACAACGCGGTACTGTCACAATGCACGAGTATAGAACAAGTGACCCAGCAAATCAGTCAGGATGTTAGGTATCCAAAGTATCTCACAAGCAGTAAATGTGCGATACTCAGCTTCTGTGGATGACCTAGAAACCGTAGTTTGCTTCTTGGTTTTCCAAGAAATAGGGGAGCGTACCAAGCTAAATATAGAAACCAGTCAAAGATCTTTGCGAAAATGGGTAGGAAGCTCAACCTGCATCAAAATAGGCAGTGAGAGTGAGGTTGTTATGTGTGGGAAAGAACAAGCCAAGATGTGTATAGTCTTCAAGGTTACGCACAACTTGAAGGGCAGCATTCCAGTGAGTTGTGTGAGGTTGCTGCATAAACTGACTCCACTGTTGGACTGCATAACTGATATTCGACTGGGTAAACCCAAGATATAACAACCTGCCTACTAGGCTACAATATTTAGCAGCATCCAACATGAGAGAAGAGAAAACCACAGAGATGAGTTTGAGACCTGGAGATAGGGGTGCAGGAGAAACTTTAGCTTCAGTCAAACCTAGATCAATGATAATGTCGAGGATGTATTCCTCTAAGTGACACACAAACCAACTGAGGAGCGAACCAACTCCAAACCAAGATACTAAGTAGTTGTGCCAAGGTTCTTAATGCTGAATTTATGGTGCAAAAAATTATTGACCTTCATAGCTTTAGAAAGGGAGTTCCCTTTGACTAACACATCATCCACATAGACAAGTAACACAGCGAAGGAAGTGGCAGTGCTCGTGAGAAACAGACAATGATCATGGGTAGATTAAAAAGAGCCAAAATTTAGTATATGGTGTGTGAGCTCATTGTTCCATTGACGGGAGGCTTGCTCTAAACCATAGAGAGACCGTTTGAGCAAGCAAACATGTATGGGTTCACCCTTATCATATCCTTGTGGTAGGTCCATGTACACCTATTCATCTAGTTGTCCATATAAGAAGGTGTTGTTAATATCCAAAATACTATTCATTGCCGCTGGACTGTAACTGTAAGCAAAAGACGGATAATAACTAGTTTGGCCACTTGAGAGAAACTCTCAAGGTAATCAACACCTTCTATTTGGTCGCATCCCTTGGCTACCAACCTGGCCTTATGTCTATAAATAGTGTCATCTGGATGAAGTTTGGTATTATAGACCCATTTGCACCCAATAGATTGCAAAGATTTCAAAACCCAAGTGTGATTAGCTTCCAAGGCCTCAAGTTCAGACTGAATTGCGGTTGCCCACTCAGGATGTGTTTTAGCTTGAGATTAAAGTTTAGGCACAGAAGGAGAATTGTAAAATACGAAATGGGAAGAAACGAGAGAAATATATCACTTCTTATTGTTCGAATAATCTTACAACGGCTCACAAACGTATTTATAGGCAAAGGAAAAAACATGCATCATTAATGCTCATAGAAAACAAATGCACGTGTAGTTGGCTTTCGGCGTTCGGCGGGATGTTTTTCTTTGTCTGGTGTGGCATGGTTTTCAACAAAGAGTCATACTCGCTTTAGTTGCATACTTTGATTTTGAGTTATATCAAATGGATGTGAAGACAGCTTTC
Source organism: Pinguicula moranensis (assembly GCA_028565015.1). Classification (NCBI taxonomy): domain Eukaryota; kingdom Viridiplantae; phylum Streptophyta; class Magnoliopsida; order Lamiales; family Lentibulariaceae; genus Pinguicula; species Pinguicula moranensis. Next base: position 15,130 of record JAOWBN010196908.1, read on the forward strand.
TTGAATG
>JAOWBN010196919.1:0-15135 GCA_028565015.1 Pinguicula moranensis
CGATGTATCTATATTTAATCGGATCATAATGCATTGCTAGATGCCGCTTATGATAGGTACCGATTCAGATATGGATCGTATCAGGTCGCTCTATCTGGTGAACTGAAGAAATAATAATTAATTATGTGTGACATAATTGACAAATTTTATGGACGAGATTTAATTGGGTGTCGGTAGGACCCGAATCCAATCTAATTGCAGTTTAATTGAAATTAAATTTAATGTGATTAAATCTAATTGGGCCTTGATTTTTATGTTGAGCCCAAAGAGTTTAAATTGCAATTTGGTCCCAAAGGCCCAAATTAAAGCAAATGAAAGCAATTGGGCGAAAGCCCAATTGACTTATGAGATAACAATCTCATAATCGAGTCGGTCCAACTTATCACAGTTCTCTCTCGATCGTTCCTGACAGAACAAAAAACCCCCGACTAAACCGAAGAAAAAACTTCTCGTCTCCGTTCTTTTCCCGGAATTTTGGTCTAGCAGTCGTCTTCATTTTCCCAGGGAGTGACGTGTTAGAGGTCTTCTATTTAGGGGACATCGTGGTCCGAAAATTCCGTTCGTATTTCTCAATTTTTTGGATTCTCCGACGTGTTCGTCGACTCCGGCAACTACAAGGTATGTACGGCTTTCCCTTTATATTTAGAACACGAATTAACATGTTTTGGGTCTCAATTTCACCTTGGTTCCGAATTTGAAAGTTTCCGAAAATTTTAGAAATCGAGCCTTAGATCCTACATATATGGCCAATCCATTTTGGGTATAACACATATTATAAAGGGTTTCGTTGCTTTGACCTTGTTTCATCTCTCATCTATATTACCATTATGCGCAGTTTGATGAAACCTTTTTCCCTTATCACTCTTCTTTTACTGCTCAGTCCTTGTCTTCTCTTAAATTTTCTAACTTTAATGACCCTTCATGTGCTAATTCCCCATCACTACCTTCATCCCCTACGCGTCATTCATCTCCTATTACACATTCTTTAAACATGTACTTTTTGTACTGATTCACTGAGCAAGTTTGTTCAGGTGTCTTTCTTTGTAGTCATCCCTCCCATGGCTACTTTGACTATCCCTGTGGTTATTGATGCTCCAGCTCCTGTTATTGAGGATATTGATGCTTCTACTCATGTTATTGAGAATATTGATGCTCCTGCTCCTATTCATGAGGATATTCTTGCTCCTGCGCCCTCTGGGCCGTTGATTCCCACTTCTCTGGACAACATTCATCCTATGATTACTCATTCCAAATATGGTATTTTTTGGCCTTGTCTTCCATTTTATTTGAGTATTTTTGCCCCCTATGACCTTCTCTCGGCCTTTACTATTGCACGAGCCTTGTGGCTTTAAGTCTGCTGCCAAGAATCATGCTTAGCTTTCAACCATGAATAAGAAAATTGTTGCTCCACGCACCAACCATACTTGGGAGCTATTTCCTCACCCTGCTGCCTCGAATGTTATTGGATATAAACGAGTGTTTCCTACCGAATACTTACTAGATGGATCTTTTGAGCGTCTAGTTGCTCAAAGCTCATGTTCTTAGCCTTGACTATTTTGGCACGTTCAACCGAGTTGTCAAAGCCATCCATTTTTGCATTATTCTATTTATTTCCATCACTCACCGATGACCTCTTTGTCAACTTGATGTCAAGAATGCCTTTCTCAATGACTATCTTTCTGAGGATGTTTATACGGAGAAACCCCTATAAAAATGTTGATCCTTATTTTTCTGATCATATTTATTATCATAAGAAGGCGTTTTATAGCCTCAAGCAGGTTCCTTGTACCGAGTTTCAGCACTTCAGCTCCTTCTTATTAACTCTTGGGTTCACCTGCAATTGAGTTGATACATCCATCTTTATATTCTCTCAAGGCTCATCTTTTATTTATCTCATTCTCTTTGTCTATGCTATTACTGTCACTGGCTTAGATTCATTGCTCTTGGACAACCTTACTCCTCGTTGGCATCTTGAGTTTCCTATGAAGGATCTTGGTTCTCTTACATATTTTTTGGGCTTTAAGGTTATTCCTCTCCGTGATGGTCTTTTTTTAGTCAACACAAGTATGCCCACGATATCTTGTCCTATGCTCAGCTTATTGACTACAAACCGGTTAGCACACTTATGGTAGTCTCTCATCACCTTTATAGTACGGATAATCCTTTATCGGATCCGACCTTCAATCGCTCTCTGGTTGGTTCTCTTCAATATCTTACTATCACTCGCCTGGACCTTGCTCATGATGTTAATTCTGTCAGTCAATTTATGTATTTCCCAATGAGGATCATTTTCTTGCTGTCAAAATGATTCTTTGGTATGTAAAAGGGACTCTTCATTCTTGTCTATCCTTTCGTCCTTTTGTTGACCTTAGGGAATAGTTGTTGTCATTTAGCTTCATGATAATGGCTATAGATTTGTTGTTTTATGAGGGGTTCATGTGTTTGAGGAATTTGGTGAATTGGTTGATAGATCCTCCGAGCTTTGGCTCATCTAGGACGATGTGTCAGAGTGACCTTTAGGGCTTTGTCTGTCATGATCTCAAATGATTTGCCAGGTTTGGGTAGATGATGTACTAGTGGCCATATCTAGGATCGAGCCATGCTTTAATACCATGCTTGATCAGAGTTTTGGGTAACAAATATTTTGTTCATCCATTTCTTTTCTTTGTGTTACATGGTAATATATAGATTAGAACCTAATAGATACAGGAAGATCTTTGGATTTATGAAAATGATCAATCCATGGTAATCCTTACCTTTTATATATTTATCAGAGATATCTTCCCTTATTTATCAATATTCTATCAAAAACATATAAAAGAGTACAAATATATTGACTTCTCTAAATCTATTTTAGAGATAATCTTATACAATTCTACCTAAAATAAACTCATTCCATGAGTAAATTCTTTTCAAATGTTAGATAACCTAAAAGGATATTTCTAATCAATACGTAAAATAATAACTAATTTCAAAACTACCCTTTTAAAAAATAGAGTTCGTTTTTTTCTAGTTCCTATCAAAAAAGTGGTTTATAAAACTTAAGCACGTTTAACACACCATTTTCAGCATGGAAAGAGCATCCAGATTTTTCAAAAGATCCTAATGAAATCATGTTTCTTTTTAAGTCAGGGATATATCTCACATTGGTCATACAAACATGTTTTTACTAGCAGATGCAAATTTACAATCCTTGTACCCTCCCAGAACACACATCGTGATTCCCCACTTACACAATTACCTTTTTAGTTTCATCTAAATTTTCAAGCCAACTTTTATGTGGACATATATGAAAGGCCATAGAGTCAACTACCCACTCATCAGACAACAGATTCTCACTCACAACAAACACTTTAGAAAAATACGAGGAAACATACAACACTTCACGTTATTATAAATTTATCTTTTGCATTCACATGCCATGGTGGAACATCATTTTTGGTAAGTTTCTTTTATTATCTCCCTTATGAATCTTATTCCTACTATTCTTAAGTTCAGTTTTCCTGTATTTTAAGCCAAACATAATGGTTTCAAGTTTAGGTACAAATTCAGCATATTGTAGTGTATTCTTAACAACCAAAAAATCATCATTCACATAATTTAATAAAATTATAGTAAGACTTTCATCATATAAATTATGGTCAATTCCTTTCAATGTTTGAGATAGCTTGAAAAAATCATCTAAATTATCATCAATTGACCTAGTAGGATCCATTCTAAATGCAAACCGTGATCCTTTAACCTTAATTAAGTTTGTAGCAGATTTTGAAGCATATAAGGTGTTCAGTTTGTTCCAAAGAACTATTGGATCCTCATCTACGTCTATTTTCCCAAGCACAAAATCAATCAAATTTAGGATGATCAAACTATAAGCATCCTCTTTTATTTCATCTACTTTTCTTTAGCCTCTTCAAGAAAAAGTTTAATATCATCTCTAAGTGCATAATGGACCTTATTGTGCGATAAAATTGCTTTCATCCTCCTAGACCATGTACTAAAGTCACATTTTCCATCAAACATAGATATCTCTATTTTTGTATACATTTTGTAGATAGACGGATTTATAAAGCATTTCCACATACTTAAAGCTTTAACTACAAACAGTTTCAAGAACTATTGCAAGAGATAATCACAGACGATTCAGATACCAAAAATTTCCAAGTATTCACAGAGCATGCAGGGGTTACAAGCCTTATTTCTCACACAACAGTCCTTTTAAACTGCCATGGATGTAAAGTTATAATTTCAGCAGATACCAAGCCTAAATGAGACATGCCACTATGTGCAAGAATAAAATAACAGAAAAATGTAGAAAAGATTTAACAGAGGTATACCGATCCTAGCTCTCGCTAGGATGTTTGAGCAAGATTAATTTTTTGCTTAGATGTTGACTTTAGTGGACAAATCCGACCAATGTTTCACCTTCATTGCATCAATGTAAGGAATTTATTGGATCTTGTTTGTGAAACTCAAAAATTAAACGGTTAGTAACACTTTGAATAATATAAAAAAAAGAAAATTTGCAAAAATGTAAGGAAAGTAGGGATAATACCCGTGGTCCGCCGGATACTTGGATTTCGATTAATCCACGCTGAGTTCTAGAATCGAATGCTTTTGTAGCTTTGATTAGACATTCAAAAAATGACAAAAAAGTAAAAAATACAGCTCTCAACCCAAACTATCGGTAAATTTCTCAAAATAGCGATTAAGCAAATGCCAAAAGATAGTGTGATAACAGATCACATAATAACACTTCAAACTAGCCGATTAGAAAGGCTAGATCTAGGAAAAATAGCCCAAAAACTAGAGATTAGCATGGCGCTCGGAGAGAGAGAACGAGAGTTGAGAGCCGAGAGGTCGTCAAAAAGTGAATTCTAAGTACATCATCCATCGAAAGACGTTTATATACCATGTGAAAATGTTGAATCCTAGCCGTAGGATCAGACAATATTAATGCCCAGGATTTAGTCTCCATAAGTATGCCTCCAGTCCGTTGGATCTGTCTTCAAATGGATGGTAAGGATCGGAATGATTGCACCGCCTTATGTCAGCCATCTTATTCTGTGAGATAAAGAACGCCCCAGATGAAGTTGACCGTTGGAATTCAGCTTCTCCGAAAAACTTCTCATGTCCTTCCTTAGATCAGAAACGGCGCAGACAGTTGAGATTGATCCACTCAACTTAGCTTCTTCAAGAAGCTTGCAACTATGATCTGGTCAAGATGTATCCATGTGTCATGATCTGGAGCAACCACTTAAAAGGAAATCAACAGATCAGGATAAGGCAAGATAATGAGGGCATTTTGAGAACTTCACCCAACAATCTTCACTAGGGGCGGGCAAATGATATTCAGAATTCCAAGTTTCCGAATTTCAAACAGTTTTAAATTCCAAATTCCGAACTCGAAATCCAATTTGGAAATTCAGATCGGATTCAAAACTGTGTATTAATTTCGAATTCAATTTGGATCGGAATCGAAATTACTGTTTGGAATTCTGAATTTCGAATTCTGATTAATTTTTTTTTTGTAGCCTATTGTTTTCTACTTACATCAACATTTTGTCATTGCATCACAATCCCACATTTCAATTCCAAGTGTTCCGTGCATCCTGGTAATTTTATTCGAAACCTAATACTATCTGTGATCTTTATTTCAATATGTTTGTTCAGATCATTGTTAATTGAAATGTCTGATTGGGGAAACACAAACAAGTTCTAACGAATGGAATTGAGGTTAAGCTGCAAAGGAATGCATTAACTTGACCAAAACTCCAACGGAAAATGATGAAGAGGAAGAGGAAGAAACTGAGTTAAGAAAATGCAATTGAATAGCTCCGCCTTAAGTAAATCCGATAACCTAAATTATTGTTTGATCAAATTTCGGTAATATTTGATAGTTTAGAGAAGAAGTTGCTTTGATTCCCCTGCAATTTGAGAACCAAAAAAACAGAGTAGAGGACGTAGAAGATTAGGGAAAATAAAAACTGATAGAAATATTTGAGAAGTTTTTTATAATTAAACTTTTGGTTCCATTTATTTTTTCTTTTTCTTGAAATGCTATTTTTGATTTTTTTTTACTACTGTTCGAAAATTCTGAATTTTCGAATATCGTTCCGAATTCAGAATTCCAATACAGAACGGAACAAAAATCAAATATCACTTCCTAACAAAATTTGAAATGGTTTGGAAATGACCATTTTCAAATTCCGAATGGCGAGGCTTAGTCTTCACCCAACATTTTCTTATAGGACAAATCTTAGGGTATAAATTCTTGATGTGGGAATTTAATATCTCTAGGCTATTTTTAAAATATTAACTTTTCGCACCATCTTTTCCGTGTGATCAGATCTATATGTTTGCTTTCCATTTTGTCATTACATGGCTGGTGTTCATGTTTACGTGGCATATAATTTATAATAATAAATATCTTGATTTCACTTCATTTTGATTGCTCTTTCCAGACTTAAAGCATACAATGCAAACAACCCCAGTACAAAGTAATCTTATGTCTTGTAGCTTGCAGCTGGCAACGAACTAATAAAAGCTCTTGTGGTCATGCACACTCTTACATGAGGCTGGCTACAAGTGGCTAAAATGTCAACTGATCGACTTCACAAATTAAGTACGGCCACTAACATCTAGACAGCTAGTTGAATCTTCAATCATCATTAAAATACCTTTCGTCAACTTGTAGTGAAGTTGATAATTTGGGATGATACTTACTTGAACGTAGATTGTATACCACCCAGATTCATTCTGTGTCTCTTGGGATTTTATTTAGTTTGCCGCTTATCCGTATGCATAGTTGACTACGAACTCATGATTCTTATTTAAAGCGACGAGTTGGTTTCACATGCTCTTTCATACACAAGCAAGAACAAAAATATCTTACAGGTGGTTTATCTTTATCAAATTCATGCATGTGATCAAGAACTATTATGGATCATAAAGTCATCTGATGATGTGTTGTGTTTGTTGTTACAGGTGAAGATTTGTTGTCGGACACGATGAGTAACAATCGAATTGGTGACGAGGATGATATCACGACCGGAAACTCTTCCCATCATCGACGTGGTGGTGATAACTTGCCTTACAAAGTTGGGCTGCCTCCCAAACAAAGCCTCGCAAGTGAGTTCAAGCATAATGTCAAGGAGACATTTTTCCATGATGAACCTCTTCGCCAGTTTAAGAATCAACCAAGATCGAAGAAGTTCCTGCTCGGGATTGAGTTCATTTTCCCGATTATTAATTGGGGTAGAAAGTATAAGCTAAGCTTTCTCAAAGGTGATCTTATTGCTGGCGTAACCATTGCAAGTCTCTGTGTTCCTCAGGTTAGAAAAACAAGCTGTTGAACTTGAACTCAAAATTTGTTCTTGTTCTAACATTATCTTGTTTCTAACATGCAGGATCTTGGGTATGCAAAACTTGCTTTCTTGGATCCCGAGTTCGGGTTATGTAAGTTCCATTACATTGTGTTCTGGGATAATAAATGGGTTTTCAGTTTATTTTGCTTTACTTACAGTGTCGGACATGTTTGCAGATAGTAGTTTCGTCCCGCCACTCATCTATGCTGCAATGGGGACCTCGAGGGATATTGCGATCGGACCGGTTGCGGTGGTGTCTCTGTTGATGGGAACTTTGCTTCAAAAAGAGATTGATCCAAAGCATAAACTTGAATACCAGCGACTTGCGTTTACAGCAACATTCTTTGCTGGAGTCATTCAGTTTGCGCTGGGTTTCTTCAGGTGCGTCTTAAGATATATGTGAAGCTACAATCCGTTGCCTCCGTCCAAGCATTTTTTTTTCACGTTCAGGCTCGGTTTCTTGATCGACTTCCTCTCGCATGCTGCCATTGTCGGATTCATGGGCGGAGCAGCCGTCACCATCGCGCTGCAGCAACTCAAAGGATTGTTGGGAATCAAAACATTCACAAAGAAAACAGATATAGTTTCTGTTATGCAGTCCGTTTTCAGTAATGTGAATCATGGCGTAAGAAGTTCAACCAAATCTTTGTTTTTTTGTTTTTATTTTTGTTTTCAGTATAAGGATACAAAGTCACATTATATGACATAAACATTTTTCTTGGTACTACAGTGGAACTGGGAGACCATTGTAATCGGAGTGGCATTCTTGGCTTTTCTGCTTGCCTCAAAATACATTGTGAGAATCCCAAAGCTGCTTCTTAGTTCAGATATAAAATATACTGTCTCGAAAATGAAAACTCACCTTGTATTATTCATCCCAGGGAAAGAAGAACAAGAAGCTATTCTGGGTTTCTGCAATTGCTCCACTTCTTTCGGTTATCATCTCAACATTCTTTGTCTTCATTACTCATGCGGACAAGAAAGGAGTACAGACAGTGAGTCCGATCCGTCTTTCAAAACCTTTCACCTCATTCTTGTACTACACTAGAGCTGTAAACTTTCTCTGCTTTTCAAGGTTGGGCCAATTAAACGAGGCATCAATCCATCTTCAATTCATAAAATTCACTGGACCGGCAACTATGTCACAACCGGATTCAGGATTGGCGCCATTACAGGGCTGATCGGACTCACGGTAATAAAATATGTGCAAAGTCTCCATGCTGCGGATACAATTGTATCGTCTCTAATTCAACCTTCTTTTCCCATCACAGGAAGCTGTGGCAATTGGTAGAACTTTTGCAGCAATGAAGGATTATCACTTGGATGGAAACAAAGAAATGGTGGCATTAGGCTCAATGAACATCATCGGCTCATTGACATCTTGTTATGTCGCCACAGGTGGGCAAAGATTCACGTTCTCAACAAAACATTTTATGTCTCATACTATCTCCTCCATCTCAATACATAAAAACTATTGGTTTCCAACAGGATCTTTCTCCCGTTCTGCTGTGAACTTCATGGCCGGATGCAACACAGCCGTGTCGAACATCGTCATGTCCCTCATAGTTCTACTAACACTAGAAGTGATTACCCCTCTGTTCAAGCACACACCGAATGCCATTCTTGCATCCATCATCATCTCTGCCGTTTTGGGACTCATCGACATTGACGGAATGCTCCTCATATGGAAGATTGACAAATTCGACTTCATAGCTTGCATGGGAGCATTCTTTGGAGTCATTTTCAAATCAGTTGAAATCGGCCTTCTCATCGCTGTAAGTGAGGAAGATGCAACATTTCCAGCACAACACCCATACAATGACTAAGTTAGGATTCAACATGTGTGATCCAGCTTCTTGTCTGAACAGGTAGCAATATCTTTCGCCAAGATTCTTCTCCAAGTGACAAGGCCGCGCACCGTAGTTCTCGGAAAGATCCCAACAACTAATGTATACAGAAACATTCTTCAATATCCAGAAGCAAATAAAATTCCAGGTGTTCTGATTGTGAGAGTTGACTCTGCCATCTACTTTTCCAACTGCAATTACGTCAGGGAGAGGATCCTGAGGCTGCTGACAGATGAAGAAGAACAGCTTAATGAGAACAAGCAGCAAAGGATTCAGTATGTCATAGTGGAAATGTCACGTAAGCAAGCTAAAACGTTTTTCTAAACAGTAACCTTCAATATAACTAGCTACTCAAGCTAATCAATCCTTTTCATGTTTACCTATTTGATCAGCCGTGACTGACATAGACACTAGCGGCATCCATGCCTTGGAAGATCTTCAGAAGGGATTACAAAAGAAAGATGTCCAAGTAAGTTGCAAGCCCACGTTATCATTATTTTATGTACTTGCAAGTTACAACTAAGAAAGGAGAATTATGATCAGATAGAGAGTTACAGTAACATCATCTTGTATACATGGTATTCATTGATGCAAAGAAAGGAGAATTACTGGGGGGAGGGGCTTTCCAGAAAAAAGAAAGGAGATTTATGATCAGATAGAAAAATGCAACTACACCTCACGCGCTTTGTTCGCCATTTTTTTTTCCAGCTCATTCTCGCGAATCCCGGGACGGTGGTGTTAGAGAAGCTGCACTCATCGGACTTTGCCCAGAGTGTCGGAGAAGAAAACATCTTCCTGACCGTCGGAGACGCCGTCATGACCTTAGCTCCCAAGTTTGAGCCTTGAATGAATGGAAATGGTTACTCCGTACCAGAATTTTATTATAACTATGCTTGATTTCTCAACTTTGTAATGTACTTGGAATTTGTGAAGAAAGTTGGCGCGCACTCTTCTTTCGTCGCCCTCTTGAGTTTCTCCCTTATATTCTCTTAAATGTTCCTTTGCCACATAATTTATGTAATTTGCGTGATAGAATGTGATATTGTTTATTCTAAGGGCTAGTTTGGTAGTATTACTGGATGGTTATTAACGCTGGATTACTAGAGTTATACAAAAAAACAATCCCGTGACCCGATACTGTAGCCGAATTGCTCCAACATTTTAATCGAGTGGCGTAATCCTCCCACCCATTCGGCATAATTACCCTTGGTTTTGCCAGTTATTTACATGTTCTGCCATTATATAAATACCTCGACAAAACGCGACACGCAAATTCTCCATCGCTTTCTGCATCCTAAAACCCAACCTCATCCGCTCTTCCCGCACGACGACCGTCCTCTTCAGCCAACGAACGACAACAATCGATCCTCGTTCGTGTAGATCTGTTGAAGTTAAATCCCTCTACCAATTAATTAGCCTTCGGATTGACACATGTTCGCCCCTTAATCTAGGGTTTCACAGGCCACAGTACGGACGACCAAACCGTAACAATCCACGCAATCAGCCCTCATTTGTAAGCTACTTACCGTTTGAATCAAATATATACTGAAATTTTTTAATATTCTTGCTGCCTGTGTGATTAATTCAATCTGTTATGACTTGCGATAATTACATATTCTTGCTGTCTGTGCGATTAATTCAATCTGTTATGACTTGCGATAATGACTTATTTAGGCAGTTTGAGGTTCACGGGTATTTACACTAGATTAGTGACCCTATGCATGATTTTTCACTCTAGATTCAGTTTAATGCTCATGTTCCTTCAGTCTAGATTTGGGTTTGTGCGTGCGTTTTCATCGATAGCTTCGTGTGCCTGTCCAGTGCCTTTGACATGGCTGGTATGCAATTCATTTTGAATCTGTTGAGGGTAACTCTGTTGCTACTCATTGGTACCTTGTTGCAACAATTATAACAAGAAACTGAGAGGCTGGAGCGTAAACGTAAGCGCGGTTCAGCGCCTAAATGCATGATTTTGGACATGATATCTAAACAACTGCCATTTTTGACAAGGCTCACAAATGGGAACAACAGAGGCTATTTCCATGACCTAAGGATGCATAAATTTTCCTTTACAATTTTTGTTGGGTATTATGGGATTATGTATCCATTAAAGAAAAAAAACCCATTGTTCTCCGTGTAATAGCGCACCATAAGAAAAATAGAACCCTGCTGACAGATTTTCAACGTAGTGGACAGACAATAAGCGCGGTCTTTCATGATGTACTTAGCACGATTATCTGGTTGACGGATAGGTTTACCGTTACACCCACCCCTATTGAAGAAAATTACATCGATGGACAATAGAGCTTCATCCAAGTTATGTTTCTTACAAATGTATTCTTCTATTAACACTGCCTTGTGTATCTTTAGATGTAACATACGTTTCATTCTTATTTTTAGTGATACCTTGGCGCATTGGATGACACTTACATTCTAGTCCACACACCGGTAAAAGATTATTATCGTTACAGGGAAAGGCACTTGCACAAACGTATTAGTTGTCTGTGATGCTAAGGGAAGTTTTGTCTACATGCTAGCCGGCTGGGAAGGATCTAGTGCGGACGCACGAGTCCTGCGTGATGCATTGAGCTTCCCTACAGGACTCAAGGTTCCAAAGGGTACGCTCTAGTATACTATTTTAGTATCTTCATGCTTCCTATGGTGTTTACAATGCAAATCTGAACGCTATCTCCCGCTGACAGGAACATACTACTTGTGCGACAATAGTTATATGATTGTGAAGGCTTCCTCACGCCGTATAGATCAAATCGGTACCATTTGAAAGAGTGGGGGACTGGGAATAGGTGTCCACAAAACCCTAAAGATATATTTAATATGAAAAATGCATCAGTTAGGAACATTATTGAGCAGTCATTTGGTATCCTTAAAAATTCATTCGCTATGCTAAGAAGTCCTATCCTCATTAGGTTGCGACTTGTGAAAAATCCAAATGGGATAAATTATTTTCTATAAGTCTATAAATTTATTATTTAGGCTAAAAATACATGGGCCAAATTGTAACTAATGGGTCTATAAATATTTTCTTAATTCGGATAACCAGAAACAAACCGAATTCAATTTTCAAAACAAAATTCGTAACCAAAATTCTATTTATATTTTGAATTTTTAAATTTGGATATCCAAAACAAAAAAATCAAACCATTCGTTTAAAAAACCAAATGCTTCACATTCAGATTGGGATATAAGTTGATAAAACTGATAAATTTGGCAAAGCGTATGTGTTAAAGGGACCTACCATGAAAAAATCAGTTGTTGTTCCAAGATCGATATATTACTGTAACTACAAAACTTAAGGTGGGAATAGATTGGTAGTTAATAGATTTTCTCTTGATAAAAGATGTTCGCCTAAGATGGAGATCAATAATTGTGTTTTGAGTCAACACAAAAAAGTGAAATTTTGTTCTGTGGTTGAGGGAAGTATGAGTACTCTTGCTACTATGAAGCCTGTTGGTCCTATCGGTGAGACGATGAAGTCATCTTCTGTTGACAATTTTAAGGGTGATTTGAGCTTAAAAGATACCCGTCATTGAGCTACACCTCAAGGGGGTGTTTGAAGAAAGATAAGGAAATCAAGTTTTCTTGTGGTGTGAGAGAACTCAAGTCAAGGATGATTTTGAGGAGTTTTATGTAAATTATAATCCTGAAGTTGACTTGAATTATAAGTCCCTAAAGAATTCTAATTACATTAGAATTTCTGCTTAAAAATATGTCGTCTCTTAACCATCAGGGTTAGAGAAGCCGAGGGAGAGAAAAGTGACACTTGAGTTATGGCTCTTTTTTTTATAATTAAATTTATTGCATTAGAAATGTAAGTGAAAGGTACAAAACGAACACTCAGTCTCCTACCAACTAGTGAGACAAGTGTTCATCAGAAACATGGTGCCTAAAGGCTCATCTGAAATGATATGAATAATCCTAAAAGGCACAACATAGTGTAGGTAATCTTTGCCAATCAATGAAGGTTTTGCCAATATGATGAAGTTTTCTTGCCATAATTCAGTGCCGGGCATTGGATTGAATCCAGTACAGGAGATGAGGCACTGATAGAATACTTTTGAAGCACGCTAATGATGTATGAATTGTTGCATTTATCTCTTTATTATGTAATGTTTTAGATAGCATTGTTGCAACCTTGTATGATTCAGAGAATTCAACTAAAAAGGTTGCATTACCACCTCATCAAGGCTGCCAATGTCGATCTACAAGATTCATGAAGAACAAGAATCAATGCAGCGACAAGAAGAAAGAAGATGGACATAACTTGCTCATGCTTCAAGGATCAAGAGATATCTTGCTTTTGTTGAATCCAATTATCAAGGACATTCTCAATCAGCTGTTGATATTTGAACCCATATGATCACGATCAGAAGCTGTTGCACCGGAGCAGAAAATCAGTTTGCAGAAAAAACCCAGAAAATGTAGCAACAAGCCATGTTGATCCTAAAGCATTTTCCATGGACTACCATAATCACATTAGAGTGATTTAGTATGATCTACCTGAAGACAAAGTTCACATGCAGCTCAGGTATACACGGAAACTCTGATACAAGAATTTCATTAAATGTTAAGCTCAGAAAAAAAATGTTGGAAGTAGCGAATTCGACCAGCCTTCAGAGCAGAAAAAAATAGTTTGGGCAATTTTGCTAATTTGGTGGAGATCACGATTTTCTCTAGAAGACATGAGGAGTTCCCTTGCACGTGCTGATAGACAACCTACATACAGTGATATACAAGCCACGTTCAAGAGAAAAACTCGGTCAAAAGAACAGATCACAACTCCTTATTCTCAACGGATTTGTTACTTGTATTTCTTTGATTGGTTTTGACCATCCTTCTGTGTATAAGAGAGAGAGGGAATAGTATTAGAAAAGAGGTCGAGCTAGGAGGAGAAAAACCGTGCACTTCTTCTTCAAAAAAATCAGAAAGAAGAGGTGCACTATTTCTGCACCAAAGTGGAGTAGTTTTTGTTCCATGATGCATATTGCTGGATTTTTTTTGTTGCTCTCAGCTATGCTCGGCTAAACATCACACTCTTCTGCTGATCTGATGTCCTGGGGATGCCTAGAAACATTGGTGAGGTGCAACTTTACAAAAATAAGGAAATAGTATTGAATTTCAGTTATGTGTTGATTTTTATTGTTTTAGATTGACCATCTAACTTGATAAAAATCAAACCATCAGCTAATGGGGACTTAGAAGGGTGGTTAATTCATCTAAGTCATATAAGATAGTAACTTTTTCAATCAAATATGGCGGTTAGTCTATTTATTTGGAGGGGCAACTGATAATCATATGTGTAGAGGAATGAGTTTCGGTTAGAGCTTTTAGATTCACACACTTAATGAGGTTTCATTGATTTTAATACGTCTCCGATTATGAAGTTAATGTGTTAATTACCTGGTTAAAGAGTTAGGACCAAAAGAAGAGAATCAGTGGTTCAAAAACCACACATTAAGTACAATTGAAAATCATAAAATTGCTTCTATGATCCAAGCTGTTTTATGGCATGATCTCATGGATTTAAGGTCAACAGAAGTGTGTTCCTTCCTTCATATTTAATCTATATTTCATCCTTAGTCCATTAGTTATAGTTTCAGTATTTTATTGATCAAACCACCCCCACAATTTTGTTTTTTGACAGTAAAAGAAAACAGGACCAGTGCACTGCAGATTTCATTCTCTATGGATTTGACCCTGATGTCTCCACTTGCTACCTCTTAGCTCGTGTAGTACAATTCAAGATACTTTTGAGGCAGTTTTATAGCAATGACACTTGAGAAACCAGCCATCAAATTGGCGCCGTTTCCGGGGAAAGGCAAATGTGTCATGGGCTGCTAGTTTTGAATTTTTGTTAAGTTACTATTTTATTTGATTTTTTCTTGTTGTGGCTTTCTATCTTATGC
>JAOWBN010196930.1:0-15134 GCA_028565015.1 Pinguicula moranensis
GGGCTGTTTCCTGTATGTCACTGGAATTCACATCTATCGTATTGCCTTTTGTAATCATTCTTTTAGCTGAGGCATTTGGAAGACCTCCGCAGCGCCCCCCACTCTCCGAGGAGTTCCCGTGCCTCCACTGCTTGCACGCCAAGCAACGGGCATTCCGACGTGGCGGAGAAGGGTTGCAGGCCGGTGGATGAAGTCATGATGGAAGTCGAACAGAAAGGAACGTTGATACAACGATTATGTCTTGCAGAGGATCGGATATATAAGGTTGGGAAGGATTTTATGTTTTCCGTTGAAAATATTCATTGACATTCATTTTATTAACCATGTTATAATGACATAATGTGATTTTTAGTAAACGGTCCCTAAATGAATTTAAATGAATTGTTTAGACGTGCAAATGGATACCATTTAAAACTATTTTTCTTCTTTTTGTATCCGTCAGATGCTGTTGCAAATGAAAGAGGATTTGGATGTTGGCAATAAGGGGAAAGATCGTTATACGGTGAACAAGTCTCCGTCCAATCGGTTGAAGAAGTTCGCAAAATCTTTTATTGGAGAATGAGTTTACGGTTGTCAACTCCCACCCGCTTAACAGTTAGAAATGGAATTTGATTTGTTTTTTGGAAATAGTGAAAAAGTATCGGGGTGATGGGGACTAGGGAGTTGGATTCAGTGGAAAGCAACACAAAGTGAAATTCGCGTTTGTATGACGCATTGGCTGATTTTGAGAATTCGTGTTTGTTCCTTAGTTTTTTTTGTATAAGTTAAATTTTATATATATAATATAAAGTTATTTACCTTATAAAAAAGCAAAACAAAAGGATAAAAACCATCCAAGGACTCTGTAGGAAACAATCAGGACTTCCACTAATTTTTTGTTTTTTTGATAAACTATTATTTATTAAACAGAAATAATATTTATAAATTACAATACAAGCACCAATCTAGCTTCTACTTTGTCAAGAACTATGTGCCTCTTTGGAGTTGATCTGGAGCCCTTAGTCTTCTCGTCAAACTCTCCATCAGCTATAGTTAAGGCTGGTACACGATTCACCTAATGTCATAGAAGATCCTAAAGCATCTCAACATTTAGATCATCGCGTCATCCGCTCTCCACCTAACAGAATGTCCTGACTGTCACATTGTCAATCTCCCATTTTAGGGATATTAGTACACAACTCGATTAGGTTTGGTGAGCTATCCCCGTAATGAATGATAGGTCATAGTCCAATCGGACGCGTATCCCATATCCAAACCAAAGAAAGTGCATAGCTACTCAACATTTCAATGCTTCTCTCTCATCTTGTATCCATACTCATCATAACATAAGTAGTACACTATTGTTACCATACATGTAATAAGAGATAAGAACTTCCACAGAATATTTTTTGTGTTTCATTAACTAAAGACGTCGAGGTTGTGAACATAAATGTCTGGTCATCCTCAATACAGCCAACAGGAAAACTATATGTTATTAGGCTGTGTGCAATTTTGGGGTAGTGGCTACAGTTCAGAAATCATGGAGTCAAATATGGAACTTTCCGTGTTGAGTAGGCGGCTTGACTGGAGATTATTATTATCCAGTGGCAGCATGAATGAGAAATAATCATTCCTCATCCTACCTGTACCTTAGAGAGATCATAAGGTAAGATGTGCACAACTTCAAAAGGATGAGAAGCTTGTTAGTGGCCAACAGAAAGCTTATATCTCCTAGTAATTCCTACTTGTAGTTTCTTTTCAAGTTAGATAAAAAAAACCTGTGAAAGAATTTTGCATTATGTTTCTCTTTCTCATTCCTTCACTTCTTGTTGCTCCTCCTTCCCTGAACCAGGAGATTTCCTGTTCATGTTGCTTAGAACACAGCAGTCCTAATCCTTGGCTATGAAACTCTCTGGATCACCGAAGCTCAACAAGAGTAAAGAGTGATACATAACACAGGAATCAACCTGATACTACACATAAATCCTTCATATTCAGCTAGTTCAGAGATCAAATACTAAGTATTAATCCTCATTTTCTGAAATGTATCATAGTGATGAAAAACATGATATAGGATTGTGTAACCAATCAGACATAGTGTAATGAAATCTGCCAGAGTGTTTTGCCTTTGTCCATCACCAGACAGCTCTTTAAATCTTTTGTGTGATTTCTGCAGCAGAGGAAAGGTGGGCTTGGAAATGAGCTGCATTCCGGGTTTTCCATAGGGTCCACATCATGGCCAGCCAAAGGGATTTCAAGATATCCATGTTAACACCTGGTGGTTTAATATTCATGAAGTCATAAAGTCTAGGATTTTGTTGGTTCGTTGGAGTCGTACTCATAACCTTTAGCCAGCTACATACCTGTGACCATACCTGCAAACTAATACAGCAGCTTTGGAATAAATGAGAGATAGACTTAGGATCAGATTTACATAAAGAACAACAAATTTCTCGATCAACAGGAATAATGTGTCTTTGTTGAAGTATTAGTTTAACAGGAAGGCCTCCTTGCATCATTTTCCAAGCAAAGATGGAAATCGTTTTTGGAGCAATGCCATTCCAGATCCTGCCTAATATATCTTCAATACCAGGTGCAAATCTACTGGCCATCCTGTGTATAATTTGGTTGTAAGTTTCATTTACCGAGTAACAACCATCATTGCTCCCTGCAAAGACATATTTGTCAACACAAAACCTGTCTAGTTCTCTCCCCTGAAGATGGGCCATTAATTCGGTTAGTTCAGACTTTTCAAATTCCCTTAGTGGACTCCTCCAGCTCAATTGCCAGTGCCATGAAATATCATCCGAGTAACCCACATCAGCAATATTACCTGATTGATTGTCAGCTATTCTGTATAACCTGGGGAATTTTTCAGCCAAGGAAGTTGTTCCAACCCACTTTTCCTGCCAGAATCTGATGGCAGTTCCTTCCCCCAGGCTGAGCTTAATAGATTGTGAGAACCATGGTGATTTGGCAACCTCTTGAATAGACTTCCACCAATGATATGCATAATTCAGACCTCTTTGTCTAGATCTTACTACTATGTCCTGATTTGGCCTTAGAGCTCTAAATTCACCTATCTATAGACTGTCTCTGTGGCTATATTTGAGCAAATAATGTCAAAGACCATACTATTTTCTCTGGAGAGTAATCTGGCACACCATTTACCTAACAAGGCATCATTGAAATGGCCAACATTTTTGACTCCCAAGCCTCCTGTTTCTAGTGGCATATTAACCTTCTTCCAAAAAAACCAACTCACTTTTTTTTGGTCTTTAGTGGAGCCCCATAGGAAGTTTCTATGCATTTGCTCCAGTTTCCTAGGAACACACTTGGGGCTTTGAAAAATCCAAAGAGGTGAGTAGGTAATAAGGTCACAACCGAATTCATCAAAATAAGTTTCGCTCTTTCTGAAATATAATCCTGCTCCCAGTTGTTCAACCATCTATTGAACTTGCTGAAAATTGGATTCCATGTTACTTGTTTCTTCTTATTCGCTCCTAAAGGAATGTCAAGATATGAGAATGGTAAGGAGCCAGCTTGACAACCTAGGTACACATCCATGTCCTACAGCAATGATGACTAAATATTGAGTCCAACCAGTTTGCTTTTAAAGAAGTTGATGTGCAGGCCAAAAGCTAACCCAAAATTCTGAAGCACAAATTTTATAGTTAAGATGTTTCTCCACTCGGCATGCCCAAATATTAGAGTATCATCCGCAAATTGCCGATGAGTGAGAAGCTGAGTGTCTGTAGCTTTTTGAATCATCCTGGTGAGACCTTCAGCAACAATTAGAAACAGCAAAGGAGACAAGGGGTCTCCATGTCTCAGACCACGTTTAGGGTAGAGTTCACTATTAGGACTTCCATTGATCAGAATTGATGTTGAAGCAGATTCAAGTATTTCTTTGATCTAGCTCAACCAACATCTAGGAAATCCCATATGCTCCATAATCTCATAAACATATGCCCAGTTGACAGTATCGAATGCCTTTTCAAAGTCAATTTTCAGGATGAAAGCCTCCTTTTTCAACTTCTTTACTTCATCAATTGCCTCATTGGCTATCACAACTCCATCTAGCAGTTTTATTCCAGGAATAAAAGCCATCTGTGTTGAGGAAATTACCTCAGGGAGAATAGTACTTAATCTGATAGCTAATGCCTTAGACATTATTTTTGGATTGAGCCTATCAAGGTAATTGGCTTGTAATCAGAGACATGCAGAGGAGAATCCATATTGGCTAGGAGGGTTGTATGAGCTTCATTACTTCTTTTAGCGCATTTCCCATACTAGTAAAATTCCTGAAATAAGCGTAAATGTCAGATTTCATGATCTCAATAAAATGCTTAATAAATTTAAAGTTAAACCCATCTGGGCCTAGACTCTTGCTGCTACCACATGCTAAAATGGCATTCATAATTTAAGAACCAGTAAAGGAGGATATTAAGTATCTTTGGGCCATAAAGCTGAGGGTCGTAAATGTCACATTAGTTATCCTTGGTCTCTCCAATAAAACTTCAGTGTACAAGGCTTGGAAATGAGATTTAAAGCACTGTTTCACCAAATCAGGTTCCTCTAACCATGTGTCTCCATCCCAAATTCCATTAATATAATTCTTCCTCGCATTGCTGTTCAGAATCCTGTGGAAATAAGCAATGTAAGAGTCGCCCTGCTGAATCCAATTTATTCTTGCTTTCTGGAAGGTGAGACTGTCCAATGTGTTAGTTACTTTGAGAAGATCCTCATTTAGCATATTAAGGTATGATTCTTGGCTAGCAGGTAGGTTGGTAGTTTTGGCCTGGTTTCCTAATACTGCAATCTACTCTAAAATCATTATTCTCTGATCAGCTAAATTCCTTGGTGCAGCAAGATTCCACTGTTTTATACCAAATTTAATAGCTTGTAACTTGGTTTTTGATTCTTAAACTTGCATAGCCCGGTGGATTAGTGGAGGTCCAGATCCTTTTGATCATTTTTGTAAATGTTTTGTCTTCAATCCTGCAGACAAGTAACCTGAGAGGTTTTGGACCCCAATTATGCATCTAACAACATAAACTAACGAGACAATGGTCAGAATCATCCTTCTTCAAACCTGTTTGAATCCAGTTGATGTAATTGGCCAACCATTTATCATTAACCAAAAATCTATCTAACCCGCTCATGGCCTTCAAAAATTTGATGTACCAGGTGAATTTTCTTCCTTCCATTTTCAGGTCTATCAAATGTAGATCTCTGACCAAGTCATTGAATACCTCGAGTTTAGCAGTATTAGGGCAATGACCTGAGTTGTGCCTCTCCTCTCCTCCTATTTAAGTATTGCATTGAAGTCTCCCATGAGATACCATTTTTGATCCTCTTTATCTGCCATAAGCTCCCTGATTTTCTTCCATTGTTTAGAGGATATATCCCTTGGGCCATAAATATTTAGCATAGTGGAAGGTATTGTCTTATTAGACCAGAAGCCAAATATTCCGAGGAGACCAGTATCAGAGAAGACAGAATTACTATGGAACTTATGCTTATTTCAAATGCATAACAAACCTCCTGATTGTCTAGTTGATCCCATGTGCATCCATTCAAAGTCTTTGTCCATCCATAATTTAGCACACATTTTCTGATTCATCCATTCTACCTTGGTTTCTTGTAGACTTAAAAAAATTGGTTTCTCTTTCATTATGAAGGCTCTTAATCTTTTCCTCCTTCCTGGGCTGTTTAGGCCTCTAATATTGTAGGTTATGACTTTCATTGAGGACGATATTCCTCACCTTTCCTACCACTACCAGGTTTCCGAGGTTTCTGGGATTTCCTCATTTGTCCATTCATGTGTACAATGTGGTGATTAATTAATTCCTGATTTTGGCCATAAGTGATACCAAGTTCTGTGCCAATTTCCATTACTCTGTCAGCTTCCTCGTTCAGGTGTTGTGAGTGCTCCATTTGACTCTTATGAGGATGTATATCACCCAACCATCTGTCTTGAGTAGCTTGTGCTCTAGAGTTTTCACAATCAACCTGTTTTTTTGACTGACTTTTATTTAATACCCCAGACTTCTTTATCTTTACATTAGAACTTTTCTTCAGCAATGGGGATGTTCCTACCAGATGAGGGAAAGCAGAAACATTCCTCAAATCAACTTCGTTTTCCAGAGGACTTTGTCGACTACACTGGTCCTCTGTCATCATTGCAATTCCAGATATATGTGCATCCTCAGCAACTAGGTCCGTGTTATAGTCCATAGCAATGGATGTAGTATCCATAGTAGCCTGCTCCTTGGGAATAGTCTGAGACCTTGAAGAGTCACTGTGGATGTATATGCCTTTTGGAGAAGATGGTGAATAAATATCAAAATACCCTTAGGCTTGAGACAGTTTGAAGTAGAGCTCTTTCATCCTAGTCCGTATAGTATTTAATTTGGACTTGTTCCTGTAGCGCTGTCTTAATACTTAGGACAGGCTCTGTGCTTACCTATGTAGATGCAGCCTCAATTGTTACAGGAATCAATTCTTCCTTAGAAAAGGAACCACTGATCACACGAGAGCAGATGGCATGGTTGCTCTGCACAATATCATTTAAAACCATGCCTTGTTTAATGAGTTCAGCTTTTACTGCTTTGCAGCTGGATTCCTTTTTATAGGGATGTGCAAGATTATGATTCATATATTCCTCCTCTTAAAGGTCCTTTGAGATCATAGTTGTAGATGCTTCTGACTCATACCCATAATTGATCTGAGACCACAAGGAATTTAGCCCCTCTTTGTGGAATTCCTTGATACTTAATGTGAGCTTCAATCCATTAAGTATTACACATAGATGTTCTGGTAAGCTCATAATGTTATCATGTTGAATTAGTAACATAGTCGCCTCCAGATGGTTGTGTTTTAATGAACATTCATCAATCTTCCTGTAAATACCCAAAGCAGGTCCAATTTTTGATAAAAAGTACTCAAGTCCAATATTGAATAGGTAGGCCATACACTTTAACCCAAGTTAACTTGTGTGTAAGTGGAGAACTCTCTTTGTTCCAAGGAGATAAGTCTAACAGACTGTTCTTAACCCAAGATGAGTCATTATTGATCAAGTTATCCAGGTCGTGTTCCTATTCTTCCCAGAGGAAAGCAGAGACCGGGCTGAGTTGACTGACTAATATGTTAAGATATCCTGCCTGTTTGAGGGCTAGTTGGAAGCAGCGCCAATGTGCGAATGCAGAGTTCCTATATAACCAAAGTTCAGCCAAGATTGATAATCATTTTCCAGGTAAATCACTAAAGGGTTGATGTGGGATTCACCCACCACCAGAGGCTTGATCACAACTTTCCCAACTATAGCCTTTGGTGGGATAACTTCATGGGCCATAGGTGTTAGAGATGGCCTAGTTGGTTTAACCTTATGTTGCACATTATCTCTAGAAGCGAGTAGTCTCTTACCTTTTAGAAATTGTGCTTTGTTGTCTTGGAGATGAATGGAGCCAATCCAGAGATTATTAAGCTTAAGTAGTAAGGCTTCTTCTTCCATAACATCAACAAAAGTCACAAACCCAAAAGGCCTTCCATGGTTGTTCAGTTTACGTGCTATCTTAAGACTCCTCACCTTACATTGTCTGTGTAGCAGTGATTTCAGATGCATCATTTCACAGTGTGGAGGGAAGTTTGATATATAATATGTGGTTGATTCAACTTCGGTTGCCCCTTGAGATTGTACACGAGGTCCGAGCCTTTCATGGACTGAGACAGAGTTCTGAGAAGTAAGCATATCCGCATACGAGATTCCATCTCGTTTCTTAGCAGGCAGGGGAAGCAGAGGTGTCTTCCCCACTTTGATGTATGCATGCCTCATCCTTTTCAGTTATTGTGGACGTAAACTCCATATATGTTTGGACATGGCTATGACGTATAGGTACTAGCAGCACGAAGGTGGGAAGAGAGGGAGAAGAAGTTAGTTAAGCTATATGAGTGTGTGAGGTGACCTAAAGCAGGAGCAAGTGTGGTTGAGCTATATGAGTGTGTGAGGTGACCTAAAGCAGGAGCAAGTGTGGTTGAGCTATAGGAGTGTGTGAGGCAACCTACAGCAGGTGCAGGGTGTGGAAGCTACTATACACCTTAATACCAACTTCCTGATGACAGGAGAAAGCTAGCCGGCATTTAACATCTGACAGAAGGTACTGGACCACACTATTCATGCAGATATCTTTCTAATAGAGGACCTTCCCAAGCGCGTAAGGTGTCCCCGAGAAGAGGAGAGAACGGCGAGCTAGGGAAAGCGCTAATACTGATTGTTGCCAAGAGAAGGATGGAGGTGTGGTCAGAGAAGACGCAGGTTTACTATTCATCTCGCGGCTCTGTACGGAGAGGAAATAAGAGGACTCCCACATCCAAGCTTGATCCTGACTGCTTGTTGAAACCATGTGCTCTAGGTACTCCACTAGTTGGTATCTTAATAATGAGTTGCTTTCCCTCCGTGCCGTCCAGCATAGCTAAGGATGATCTGGTACATGGCTCACCTAGCATCATAGAATATCACAAAGCAATTCAGCATTCAGATCATCGTCATTATCCGCTCTTCACCAAATCATAATATAGTGGATGTCACATTGTCAACACTCCTTTTTTTTAATAGAGATATTGGTACACAACTCATTTATGTTGGGTGAGCTATCCCTGTATTGTGTAGAGAAGAGTCCGGTTGGGCATAGAAGCATATCAGATCACTTTCAAGAAATAACTAGAGAGCATTCTTATCATGGACTGGAGTTTCATTTCTGTCTAGCATCCTGTGTTGAATAGCAGCTGCCTTCTTCTCATGTTTCTCGTGAGTACATATATTGTCATAATGTCATCTCTCATTTGGTATTTATACTTATTTGATTCATGTGTTTGTTCCTCGTTATACACGAAAACTTAGTCAATGAAAACAAAACATAATAAAAAGCAGCTTGAGCTGACCACAGAATAAGAACAATGTTGAATGGAGCTTACTTGAAATGGATACTAGTGGTTGAATAAAATTGAATAATAACTCAATCGACTTCATAGAACGTGAATGAGAAGGAAGACTTAAACTAAGGATAACCTTTGGGACATTTGTATATTCCATATTAGAGTTCTCTAGTTTATATTTCATCCATATTATTTGAGTGAAACAATTTCCTAAGGCTACGTATTTATCATCAATGTTTGACAAGGTTATGAAAGTTTACTTTTTATATGACCACAACATCCGTGAGCCTCCTAGAAACTAACAACAACATTCGTGAGCCTCTTAGAAACTGACAACCTTGACTTGTACTTTTCCTATCAATCCTATACTCTGCATAGTCTGCATCTGAGTATCCTAACAAGTCAAAATTATTACATCTTTCATAAAACAGGCCTAGGTCTATGGTTCCATCTAAGTATCTCAAATTTCTTTTTTTGGCGCTTAGGTGTGATTCTTTATGATAGGATTGATAAGGGGCATATAAAGAGACACTAAGCATGATATCGGTTCTTCCAGCAACTCTATTTTTTGTTTGATCTATTTCTTTTCATTTTTCATCATTATCTAACTTAGTAGTTATGCACATAGGAGTTCCTAAGTTTTTGCTGTTTTTCATCCCAAATCTTTTGAGTAAATCTTTTGTGTACTTGGTTTGATTTATGAAGATCTCTTCTTTGGTTTACTTTACTTGAAGACATACGAAGTATGTTAGTTCTCCCATAAGACTCATTTCAAATTCATTTGTCATGCATGTAGAGAATTCTTCACACAACTCTTCATTAATTGATCCAAAAATATATCCACAATATACAACGTACCCAGTATATTCTTAACTAAGTTGGGGTCTGGGGGTCAGATGTACGCGATCTTACCCTTGTAATTATACAAATAGGTCATTTGCGTTGCGACCCAATATGCATTGAGTCATTTGATGTATTGAGTTCCAACAACTTCACTAAATAGAAGCACTGAAATTTAATAGAGCTATTTTGCTCTAGTCTATTATTAGCACAAAACTAAAAGAATTGTCAATAATGACTCTTCCAGCTCCATTTGCAATGGACAATGATCCCAAAATATATATTTGCCCTAATAGCAAGTCATTGTATTTAGTATTAGTGAAAAGTGTGTTTGTCTATCTTTTTTTTTTTTTTTTTTTGTTAAGCCAAAATCCACTATATAAGTAGTTAGAGTATATGTACTATAAGGAAAGAAAAGGGAAAAAATAAAAATACAAGAAATACAATGGTAAAGTCAAGGAGACAATGATCTCATCCATGAAGTTGAGGCTTCCTTGATCAGTTTGGAACTCGGAAACACCTACTCCAGGATGGGGTCCTAGAATAGTGATCCAAACTTCTAGCTTCTCAGGTTTGCCTCAGATTCATATTTTTTCAAACAAGATTCATACCTGAGCTTTGCTTATTTTAGTTTGTATCTGATGACATACATGAGTCATAACTGTCAATATATCAATCCATAAGACTGGTACACAGCTCAGCTTGCTCGCCTGATTAGTTGTGGGATTGTTCTTAATCCCCATAGTAGAGTAGGGAAAACCAACAGGAATGAAGGAGAGAGTAACCAAGCTGACCTGCTATGTTGGTTGCTCATACCTTTATGAACATCCTTGATAGCTCTCATGACTTCCAATATGTTTCTTAATAGCCTTTACATTCTCGGACCATTTTGGATCCATGTTGGTTTCTATCTCGAGAGGGCGGCAGAATCCTCTTGCTTCGAATTGGCTAAAGCCTCCTCAACACAGCAGATTGTTTCCCAGCATTTTGTAGTTCACGCATTGTTCCTTCATCTTGAACAACTACTTCTTTGTCTCAGCCTTGCAACTGACGTGTGCCTCTTTATTTAGGCTGGATGGTATTGAAGAGAAAATCTATCTCTTTGATTCATTGAGCTCATCAATCTTACTTGATCAGCTTGTTGATGGCAATAATGAGCTTAATGTTTTCTTGAGTTTAGAAGTTCATGCAGGCTTGTGTGTGCATGAGCCAATCAGCCAAAGTGTAGGGCTGTGAGAGGCTCGTTTTTGCTTTAATGCCAAGCCATGAGTTTTTCTGAATTGCTTGTACAATGTTCAGTGGGTGATTTCAGTCCCTTCCAAGAAGGGTGTATTCCTTGATTTCCAGATTTGCCATACCAATGATATCTATATGGATTTCCATGCATCAGTGTTTATACCTATTGGCTTGGATGAGATAAACTCTTGCAACGATGCTACTTGAGTATGTTGATCAGCATTGCCCCTTTTCTTGAACGACCATTCTACAATATCCTGCCAAACAGAGACAATTAGCTCACAGGTGGGAATTAAATGATCAGCAATTTTTTGATAAGATTTTTTCATATAAACTTCTTTCTTAATGAAGTCAATTAAAAATACACTTTTCACATTCATTTGATATGACTTGAAATTCTTATGAGATGCAAATGCCAATAACATTCGAATAGCCTATAATCTTGCTATGGGTACAAATGTTACTTCGTAGTCGATTCCTTCTTCTTGATTGTATCATTGTGATACTAAACGTGCTTTGTTTCTAATTACATATTAGTATCATTACATGTAGAAGATGTTTAAGTTTGATTCCTCAAAGACAACATACATTGACTCTTTGAAGACTAAGATTTTTCTATTGTACACCCTATATGATTTACTATATGTAGCATATCCTAGGAACTTCATCAGCCTTAGCATCAAGCTTTCTTAGATAGTCTTTGTTATTGTTTAACACAAAGCATTTACATCTGAATGGATGAAAGTTACTAATGTTAGGCTTTCTACCTTTTCAAAGTTTGTAAGGTGTTAATTTTAAGATTGGTCTTATCATGCATCTATTCATCACATTACATGTTTTGTGTCGATTTCAGCCTAGAAATACTTAGGTAGGTTACTTTGACACAACATAGGTCTATCCATTTCTTCTAGAGCCCTAGTTTTTATTGTGGTGTTTTAGGTGAAGAGTAAGTGTGATTTTTTCATTTTCTATAACAAATTTGTCAAGAGTGATTTATTCCATTTTCTATAACAAAATTGTAAATGAAGCATTTCAAACTCTCAGTTGTAAAGTTGCACTCCCCCTGGATATCTCAAACCTCTATACTTGATCTATCTTCATTCCACTGCATTTTAATCATCTTTGTTCATTGTCTAATCTGTAGCTTAATGACTAGAGTAGTATCAACGTCAACCCAGTTTTATTCGGTTCAAATTGCACGAAACATTTGAATGTTAGTGATTGTTTATCCCAATCCTTGTGGTTCAACATCCTTATCATTACTTTATTACTTGTGCGGCGTGTACACTTGGACATAAAGTGCAACAAGCTTGTTCGCATCACCTCCATTGGGATCTTCTCTACGTTTACATCATTCTTATATATGATTTCTCTAATTAGATGGAACTTTCTAAGTACATGTTTGGATCTTTGATGAGACCTTGGTTCCTTTGTTTGTCCTACTGCTCCATGACTATCACAAAAGATAGTGATTGAACTTACAGCAAACGTAACCACATCAAGTTCTTAAATGAACTTTTTAATCCATATGGCTTCCTTTCCAGCTTTTGAAGCTGCAATCTATTTCTCCTCTGTTGTAGAGTCAGCAAGGGGTCTTGTGATATGAATCTTTGCCAAATTTGTTGCAAAACCCCACACCCAATTTGGTAAGTCAAAGGACTAGATCAAAAGAGAAAAAATTATTTTGCTTACGCCTGAAGACAACTTGTTTCTATCAACAAGAAGTCACGAACCATTATAACCAAGAATGGTACCAAATAACCCTTGAAGATAACTTGTATCAACCGAGAATTAAGAATAAGTTCATTGAAGACTAGATGCCACTTTACTCGAAAGAAAATATATGTCGAAAGAATGGTTTAAAAAAGAAAATACAATCTCACAAATAATGCATAAAACTCCAATTATGAAGGGTTCGACTCCTTTATATAGAGGAAGGGAACGAATTTAGGTAGTCAAATAAGCATTAAAAACATGTCCTACATGGTACGGAAGAACCTAATAGACAGGTGCAAGAATAGAAATAAGCTAATCTATTTTTAGCCTTGGATAAGGAAATAGGTCTTTGGATAATCTCTTTGAAGGAAAATTCCTTGTCGATTATATTTCTCCAATAATCTCTTTTAGGCTCACGAAATTCATTATGGGCTTGGAGCTCTTTAGGGGTCGTGACTTGGATCATGGTATTGTGCTAGACTTCCTTAATTTGGTAGTGAGGCCCACTTATGGTAAATGGGCCGTGGAGTTCATCCTTCTTTTCTCGAGCTCACACTTCCTATATCAACAAGTTTATAGGCTCCTTGAACTTCTTGGCTCTTAGACGTGTGATTACGCCATCGGGTAGCATTAATGGATCACGCATTCCAGCTTCCTTCTCGCCATCTTTGGGCTCTTCAATGGCCTTCACTTGGATGTCCTCTTGACTTGGTATGTTGGGTGTAATTAGGGTTGTATCATTCTTCCCTTATTGAAAATGATTCTTCCTTAAATCATCACCTACATCAAACGGAAATAATTTAGCAATATTAAAAGTAGCACTAATATTATACTCACCATGTAGATCCAATTTGTATGCATTGTTATTGATCTTGGCAAGCATTTGGAACAGTCCATCTCCACGAGGCATGAACATGGATTTACATTTTTCGGGAAAACTTTCCTTCCTAAGATACAACCAAACCCAATCTCTGAGATCAAACGTCACCTTCTTTCGGCCCTTGTTGGCCTCTTTGTTGTATTGAGATGAACTCTTTTTAATATTGGTTCATGCTTTATCATGAATATCCTTAGAAAAATCAACCTTCTTATTTCCATCTAAATTTAATCTTTCACTCAAAGGTAAATGAGTTAAATCCATAGAAGATAAAAGACTGAAGCTATAAACCATTTCAAAAGAAAAATATTGTGTAGCTGAATGAATACCTTGATTATATGGAAATTCAACATGTGGTTAGCATTCTTTGCAAGTTTTCAAGTTCTTAGATATCAAAGCACGTAACAATGTTTCTAGAGTTCTATTAACAACTTCAGTTTGTTCATTAGTTTGGATAACAAGTAGTAGAAAACAACAACTTAGTCCCTAGCTTAGACCACAAAGTTTTTCAAAAGTAGTTCAAGAATTTTGCATCCTATCAGAAACAATTTTTCTAGGCACGCCATGCAATCTAACAATTTCTTTAAAGAACAAATCAACAACATAAGAAGCATTGTAAGTTTTGTGGCAAGGTATAAAATAACCCATTTTCGTAAACCTATCCACCACAACAAAAATGGAATCCCTCCCCTTCTTATACCTTGGTGACCCCATCACAAAATCCATTGAAATATCAATCCACGGTTCATGGGGAATAGGTAAAGCGGTATACAATTCATGTGGGATCAATCTATATTTAGCTAATTTACAAGTCACACATCTATCACATACACGAATAACATCATGTTTCATGTTTGGCCAATAAAAGTGATCTTACATAACATCATAAGTTTTAGCAATTCCAAAGTCTCCCATTAATCTCCCACATGAGCTTCTTTAACGAGTAGCTCTCGAGTAGAACACATAGGCATGCTTAATTGATTTTCACGAAAAAGAAACCCATCATGCCGATAAACTTCTTAAAATCAGCCTTCTCACACGCATACATGTCTTTCCAAAATCGTCATCATGTTCATACAAGTCCTTAATATGTTCAAAACCAAGTAACCTAGTATCTAACATATAAATAAGGGTGTACCTTCGAGAAACGGCATCAACAACCACATTCTCCTTACATTGCTTGTACTTGATCACGTAGGGAAACGTTTCTATGAGCTCAACTCACTTGTCATGTCTTTTGTTGAGCTTTTGCTGGCTCTTGAGGTGCTTTAAGGACTCATGGTCCATGTGCATCACAAACTCCTTTGGCCATAGATAGTATTGCCAATTTTTTAGGGCTCGAACCAAAGCACACATCTCTTTGTCATAAGTCGGGTAATACAGGGTAGCTCCAGTCAACTTCTCACTAATGAATGCAATTGCTCGTCCTTATTGCATCAGTACTGCACCAATACCTATACTAGAAGCATCACACTCAGGGGGTGTTTTGCGCAGACCCTCTTATGCTTATAATTGGATTATAAGAACTTTTTTTGAAAAAATGAAGAGT